>CAUYSK010040927.1:0-21835 GCA_963575035.1 Avahi laniger | reverse complement strand
AGCTCCCGCTTTGCCTATACTCTTTATAAACTTTATAAAACTATATCTTTGTCTCAGTGTATTCTTTTATTTTTTCCATTTTCCATTTTTCTCTATTATTTTCTTATCCCTTGCAACTCTACCAAAGGGACCCGGTTTTTTACGGGGAGCACTGGCCACGTTCCCCGCAGGAGTGAAGAGATTTGCAAGTTAGAAGTATTTCATGAGGTATATAAAATAACCTGGAGTTAAAAAGTTATTAGGTCATTAAATATGAAATGTCCGATTTTGAATCAAAAGTTTAGTTTATTATACCACACACAAGACGCAGTACAATTAATCAAAGTGTGCGCCCAAACTATGGACACAGTTTTGCCATCTTAATGGTAGCTGGTTTATGCCAGCAGCACAGAAGCCTGGAGAGCAGAGCGACAATGAAATCACAAAAGATGTTTTCCACAGCTTGTTGAGCACTGAATATTTTTCCTTGCAAGAAGTGGTCCAAAACCTGGAAGAAGTGGTAATCGGTACAAGGTCTGGTGAATACGGTGGATGACAGCGAGTTTCCAAGTCCAGCCTCTGTAGTTTGAGCCTCGTTGTTTCTTGCGACATATTGCCTTGCAAGACAACTGGCCTGTCTCTACTGACCAAACTTGGCTGCTTAGTCTCAAGCATCCTCATCGTTTCGTCCACTGGGTTGCAGTAGGCATCCACTGTCATCAACTGACCAGGTTTCATGAAGCTGTAGTGGATAATATTAATACCAGTGCTAGACCAGCAGACAGACATCATTAGCTTTTTTTTGATGAATATTCAGTTTTGGACTGTGTTTTGGCCCTTCATTATTATTTAACCATTATGCCAAACGCTTGCTATTGGCAAAAAGAATTCATTTTTCATTACACGTAACAATTTGGTGTAGAAATGGTTTGCCTTTATGTTGTGACGGCAAAGAAAGGCAAGCTTCGAGACGATTTCTCTTCTGATGCTCATTTAATTCACAAGGTCCCCATCTCTCCAGCTTCTTTACCTTGCCCATTTGATACAAATGGTCTAGTATTGTTGGAATAGTAACGTCAAACCTTGGGGCTAATTCGAACATAGGTTGAGATGGATTCGCTTCCACTATAGCTTTCAGCCCATCATGATTCTCCTTGGTCTCAGGTTATCCATGTAGCTCATTTCCAAGGTTAAAACCACTAGAACGGAACTTCTCAAACTATCAATGTACTGTGCGTTCATTAGCCACATACTTTTCATTGATATTTCTAGCTGTCTGTGCTGATTGGTTCCATGATGGAATTCATATTCACAAATAACATGAATTTTTGACTTATCCATGGTTTCACAAAAATTGTTCTAAAACAACCTGAAAGATAATCACAAGCCAAAAAGTGCATATGAAAGAAGATGTACCCTCACGATAAAAAAAAAAAAAAAACGATTAAAAAAAAACCAAAAAGTGCCCCAAAGTGAAATGTCAGAGATATCAACTGTCAAACTTAGTACTTAAGGAAATCGGACATTTCATACTTAATGACCTAATAACAATATAAAGCCACTAGAAGGTTTTAAACCGAAGAAAAACCTATAGAGACCTAACTTCATGACATCCCTGATCTCCATCCCCGAACTCAAAATTAAAACTCCTTCCAATAAACAATACAGAACACACAGAATCGTCTTGAACTCCACCCAACCGGTTTTCAATACAGGCAGTCCTTGCTTTGCCCCATAGTGCGGAACCCAGCGGCTGCTGGGGCCAGAGGTGAAATCCCACCACGGCCTCAGGTCAGGTACACCACTGCTTATGTATATGTCAATATATAGTTAAGGAAATCTCCCCAAAAGTAGAGCAAAATGACAAAAAGTTGAAACTAAAGAGGTGCTATTAGAAGATGAAGAGCCAAAACACAGCTCAAAACTGAATATTCATCAAAAAAAGCTAATAGTGTCTGTTTGGTTGTCCAGCACTGGTGTTATTCCCTACAGTTTCATGAAATCTGGTCAATTAATGACAGTGGATGTCTACTGCAACCAACTGGATGAAATCATGAGGATGTGTGTGATTAACCAAGTCTAGATTGGTCAACAGAGACAGGCCAATCCTCTTGCAAGACAATGCTCAACCACATGTTGCACAAACAATGCTGCTCGAACTACAGAGGCTGGACTTGGAAACTCTCTGTCATCCGCTTTGAGCTATGATGACACCGCCACACTATAACCCAGGCAACGCTGCAAGACCCTGTCTATAAATAAACATACGTACACACATACACATATATATCACAATATAATAATCACAGATTAAACACATAACGCCCACTATGTTCCAGGAGTAATTACTTTACATATGTTATAAAGTAATTGCATGTAATTACTTTACATATATTAACTCTTAACAACCCTATGAGGTAGGTACTATTTATTTTCTCATCTTACAGGTGAGAGAGCTAGGACGCACAGATGTTTAATGACTCGAGTGAGGCACACAGCTATCAAGTAACAAGTAGACTGTATGATCCTATGGTCAAAACCATTTACACAGCCAAAAGAATGCATATGGCGGTGATGGGGTGAGACAGCCAAATCTTCTTCCATTTTGGGAAGTCTAGAGATAATGCCTAAAACCAAATTATCAAGATCTAGCAATATAATCATGTTATTTAGAGATACAGAAATAAATGCTAAAATAATCAGCTTAAAATGCTGAAAGATGTTACCTGACACAGGATGTTAGAATTACAGAATATTTGACTCAAAACTACGTACCCGTCTTTTTCAGAGTCAAAACCATTATTTAAAAACATAATTATTAGTATAATCCTCTAAAATGTACAGACAGTGTACATATAAAGGTAGCCAGTATTTTAAGTTGAATGTCATTTTTCATCTGCATAAAGATTCCATCTAAGAGACAGTTTTTTATTCTGAGTTAGGGTATCCTGTCACTTGACACTGGCAGTAGACTAATTAGTAAAGCATGAATGCAAAGTATTTATGCTTTCTTGCTCACAGTGTGGCTGGACAAGTTATTCTCTGCCCCATTATTAAGTATCTTCCCCCGCCCACCCACCCACCAAAATACACAGCTCTCCTCGCCCGGCCCCTTCCCTGGGGGACACCATCATCTCTGCAAATCACCCTTCTGGAGAGAGCTAGGCTTAACAGACTGGGGTCAAGAGAAACAATGAGGTGGCTCCTTTCTCTCACGACGATCTCATTCCCCAAAACCCTAAGGCCGTCCTCTTCGGTCCCCATCCCTTAGTGAACAGATACGTCTACAGATTGACCATTACTTGTTGGTCTTTCCTAGGTTCTCCTCTCAGAAAGGAGTATTATTCACAACATGACAGCATCCAGAATGCTATGCCCAAATCGTCTTAAATTTCAATGAACAATCTGGAGCCTATCAGAGTGGGTTCCTAGTGTTTTGTTTGTTTACCCCTCTTGATCACAGAACTCGCTGAGAATAGAAATCTAGAGCCATCTTCAATATTTAGAAAAGATAAAAGAGCTGCTCTAGAAGTCAGTTTTGCTAGATGAGGTAATATTAGTACGACACAGGTGTAGGGAGCTGGTGCCCTTACACTTGTGCCCAATTTTACATGGCTCCGGCTCAGGCTGGCACTTTTTCTTTAGCATCAACCAGCTTCTACTAGTTTTAGGAGCTAATATGGGATAGTGTGGTTCTTAGTCTTGGATACTCACTGAAATCATCTGGAAAGTTGTTCTTTAAAAATAAATACCCAGGCTATTCCCCACCTCAAATGAAGGCAGAATCTCTGGGGATTTGTTACATAGGTAATTCTTACTTATTTCCAAGACTACGAATCAATGGAAAGCGAAAAGGTACCACCAGAGTTAAGAGCACTGTGTTCTCATTTCACCGCTAGAAGTCATTTCCTACTTTACTCTTCTTATCTATTTAATATCTACAATTCCCACCTTATTTTTAGGCCCCACTGGCTTGCCAAACTACAACACCTTCACAGAATGTCTCCCTATCCTGAACCTCTCCAATCCGTTCCTATTTCAAACCATCCTACTACAAGTATGAATACATAAAACGAACTACTATGCGGTTTAAAAAGGAAGGAATTCCTGTCACACACTACAACATACAGGAAACCTGAGAGCATTATGTTAAGTGAAATGAGCCAGTCGCGAAAGTACAAATACTGTATGACTTCCCTTGGATAAGGTATCTAAAGTAGCCAAATTCACAGACGTAGAAAGCAAAATGCTGGTCACCGGGGATTAAGGGACGGGGACCAAGAGGACTTGCTGTTTAACAGGTACAGTTTCCGCTCTGCAGGACAAAAGGTCTGGAGCTCTGTTTCTCAAATATAAACAAATGTACTTAACACTACTGAACTGTACACTTAAAAATGGTTAAGATGGTAAAGCTGATATGCTTTTTATAATTTTTTAAAAAGACAACGTAAAAAAAGACATTACAAAACTGCACAGCTGTATACAATGCAGAGCGATGATCCTACTTCTGTTGTGAAAGAATAAAAACAGCCGCTAAGATTTAAGAGCTTACTGTATACCAAGCACCCCAGGAAGTAGGTATTATTATTACAGATACTTCATTTTATAGGTGAGAATACTAAGACACAGATTAATTGACATGTCTAAAAAACACAGTTTATTAATGGCAATTCCGGGTTTTGAAAGCAGGCCCTTTGTAGACAGCATCCATGCTCTTATCCTCCATATCAGTGGTCCCCAACTTTTTTGGCACTAGGGGCCAATTTCATGGAAGACAATTTTTCCATGGACCCGGGAGGGGTGAGAGGTGGAGCTCAGGCAGGGATGTCAGTGACGGGAAGCAGCTATAAATACAATGCAAATGAAGCTTAGCCCAATTCCTAAGTTTCATGGGAAACAATTTTTCCTCAGGGTTGGGGGTGGGGGGCGCAGCCTCAGGCAGTGATACACGGCCCAGTTCCGAACAGGCCACAGACCAGGAGTCGGGGGCTGCAGCTCTATAGAAAACATACATAAAAATCTGGAAAGAAACTGAACTGTTAAGATCCTTTTAGCATATTAGGACTATGATGGTTTTTACTTTATACATTTCTGTTTCAAAAATCTGCAAAGATCATATACTGCTTTTTATAATAAAAAAGGATATATTTACATTTTGAAACAAATATACTCAACCGAGCAGCAAGGTCTCTATCCCTACTAACAGTTATTTCCTTATTTCCGCACTTGGATTCTTCACCAAAGTCAAGCTAATCTACTTGCTACTAAGCGCATGCCTCAGCTGGCTCCTCCTTCCGTAAATACATCCGTTCCCTGGAGAGGATGTCCTATCCTGCACCTCAATACACACCTTTTTATGTGCCTCCTCGTTTATTTTATTTATACTACTTTTATACTTCTTAACTTACCTGTTTCAGGAGGACCTTCAGAGCCTGTCTTCACTGATACCATTTTTCACCTATTTAAGGTGCAGCCCTGAAAAACTGCCTGTGGCTGTTTTACTTGTGTCCTCCACGTCAGCAGAAGTCCTTGAAGATGTCACTACCCCTTACAGAGGCAAGGATACTCTAGCAGGAAGAAGCGTACCTAGCACCCAGATGTAGATTTCTAAAGACACTCCTACCAGAAGCCAGGCCTGCTTAGAAACAAAACTGATTCCAGATCTGACGTAGGGAAAGTGTAAGGTAAATATGATTTGTCTTGTGCGCAGAGACTAACGGAGGCAACTCGGAAGGATATGTTAATAACGACCACTTTAAAGGTCGTACCACTGATCAAATTTGAGACTTGAACATCAAAAAGAAAAAAAATGAGAAAAATGAGAAACCACTGCAGTGACCAGTACACCACCGTCGCTTACCTTCCTAGTAGGAATGTTTTACTATCCTTTTTGGTGGAACACAGTTCAATCACCAGTTGATGAGGGAAAACTCTTCCTTATAAGAAAAATAAAATCAGCTATTAAATGACAGCTTTGGGGGGGAATCGCCATTTGCAGCTGCCACGGAAATAATTATTAGGCAAGGATCATCGTGAATGCTAGGACCACTAGGAGAAAAACCGTTGAGGAAATGCATATTCTCGAAATGCCAGAGTATCATCCCACTGATTACATGCTAACTGGGAAGTAGAAAACCGTATAATACATTTACAGTGGTGATCTGCTGGCAACCTCCTTAATTTTAAATTAAAAGACACTAAGAGACATACCAACCAAATGCTGTACGTGAGTTCTGATAGGATACTGATTCCAAAAACAAAAGGCAAAACAAACACGCTTTTATAAAAGATAGTTGGGGTATAACAGAGAAATTTGAGTAAGACTGGCCTATTAGATGATATTAAGGAATTCTTGTTAATTTTCTTAGGTGTAGTAATGGTATATAGTTAAGAAACAAGAATGTCCTTGTCATTAGAAGATGCATGCTGAATGTTTAATACATGCAGTGTTTTATTTAACATATGCAGTTGACTTATTCTCAAATGTTTCAACAAATACACAGTCAAAACACACACAAGCACATGTAAATAAAACAAATGGAGCCAAGTGTTAATTTAGGTGTTGAGTATACTGCAATTAGTTATACTATCCTGCTTTCAACTTTTCTATTTGACATTTTTCACAATAAAAGCTAGGGAAACTCTGAATATAAGTTGTAAAAAATCCGAGGAAAAAAATAACTCCTTGTCTATAACTTTTACTAGCACCACCTTGTCATTTATCTCTTTTTTCCCAGTATTTCTGGTCAATACAAGTGTAACATAAGCCCCTTGAGGAGAGTTAAACCCTTTTAAATTTTAACGAGTTTACCTATATGAAAACAGTCCAGTGAACGCTGCTATTCATAAGTAACACTAGACTGGCAAAAATAAAAAAGTCTGTTAATAATCAAGTCCTAGTGAGAATATGAAACGATATAAACTTTCGGATGATGGGAGTATAATACAACCACTTTTAAAAACAAATTGGGATCATCAAAGTAAAGCTGAACACCCTACAACCCAGAATTTTCCCCCTAGGTGTATCCAAGAGAAACTCTTACGCACATGGACCAAAAGTTAGGGACAAAAATGTTGCGAGAAGCACTGTTTATGATAGAAAAACCTGCAACAATTCAAATTTCCATGATGATACATTAATTGACACATTATGATACATTAAGAGAATACATTATGATACATTAATTGACTGGAATACCACATAACAATAAAAATGAATGAACTAGAGCTATCTATATGCAACAGGGATGAATCTCAGGAACATACTGTCAAACAAAAAAGCATGTTGAAGAATATGTGTAGCGATTTCATTTACAAAAAAATTAAAAAACATTAATATTAATCCATACAGTAGTTAAGGAATCAAACATATAGAAAAGCAAATGAATGATAAACACAAAATTCAGGATATGGAGGTACCTCTTAGGTGACGGACACAAAGGAGCCTTTTGATTACTCTTATTTTCCTGGTACTGTTCTTTTTAGTAAGTTAGCTGATGAGTATACAGGCATCTACAGTATCATGTTTCTTTAGATGCTATGGATGATTTACTAATAGTTTTTTATTCTACTCAACATAAAAAACAATTTAGGAAAAAATACATACACAGATCCTGACTTCATGGCCCTTAAAAGCTCAATTCAAACACGATATTCAATTATTCATATAATAACTGCCTTTACAATTTTCCCTACCATTTGTTTAGTAGTGAACAGTGCGAAGTTACCAGTATTCAAATAGTTAAACCCAACCCTATTACCAGCTGCAAAATAATCAGTAATAAAATAAATCCTCATTCAGGAAAAAAAAAAATTTCATGTCATGCCTAAAACCTAATGGCACTGACATTTACCTACTTTTACTGAATGATTTAAGCTCGTAAATTGATGGATAAGACAGGGTTAATCTTCAGAATCTGAAGTAAAGGGTTGCCCTTTTGCACTTAAAATCAAGGCAGAATCATTAAATACAGGTTCACACAACATGAAGAATTCACTGTTGCCTCCCACTTTATTATTTTATAAATTGCTAAAGTAATTTCACTTATCATTTATACCCTAATCACTCTTTTTTTTTTTTTTAAGAGACAGAGTCTCACTATGTTGCCCAGGATGGTCTCAAACTTGAGGGAGCCTCCCACCTCAGCCTCCCAAAGTGGGCTTACAGACATGAGCCACCACACCTCTCCCCTAACCACTCTTTAGAGCTTGAGCCTATGACCCAAATACATGCCACGCTAGCAGACAGCAGACCCCAACCGACAGGGTTTCTAGGACTGCCTTCCAATAGACATGGCACAGCTCTGGTGTATCAGGAAGAAGTCTCTACTTAGCCTTGCAGTAAGACAGGTTACTCAAGACAGAAACAGGAAAGAACTTATTTATAACTTACAACGTGGGGGGTAAGTTTCACCGGGTCCCTCTCATGAGTTCAAACTATTGCTGCCAAGGACACTCATTGAGGAAGGCAGGCCTGGCTTATTGAGTGTTTGGGACTGATCTTCACTAAAAGCCTGATGACTGACACTAACCAAAGAAATGAAAATAAAAACACTTACAATTGCTGAGCTGGGAGCAGTACCTGCCCAAACACAAACAAAAAAGTGCTTCATGTTAAAACTGTGAGGTCAGGAGAGGTTCAGGATCAAGCAGAAAAGGTTATAATTATATTTACATTCCACTGCATTAAAACTTTAATACAAAGGGAAGCCCAATGGTTGCTCTATAAAGTGTTCCTGCTTCTATTATGTCTATCTAAGAGGGTTTGCTATTACAGTAACAGAGAAGCAGTTAACACGCCACTGCTTTCCCTCCTGACACTAGAGCTGGGTATGTTCTACGCTATGCACTTATGTCTGTCACCCCTACAAAACTAAGACACAACTAAACATTTTGCAAATATGCAAAATCCGAAAAAGACTCACCTAAAAAAACTGACTAAAGCTTTTCCAATCCACAAAATAGGTGTAAGATCACATTTATTTCCTATAGCCCTTCAATTTCCAAAAAGGTAATTCCAAGTTAAGACTTATAACTTCTGATTACCTACCAATCAAATGATGCTTGTTTTTTTTTTTTCCCCACAAGTTCTACTGCAATGTAAGTACAATTCATAACAAAACCCCACAGACCCCCAGACGGCCCTCGAACCAACAATGACCCATTAACTACACTGTGAGAACTGCTCTGAACAAGGATATAGAATCGGCTTGGGATGGCTCAATTCTGGATTCATGTACCAGAACTATCATTATTCTATATTCCTGAGTAAGTCAAAATGATTGAAATTTCCAGGAACATGTACTGAAAAGTAGTTAAAAGAGCGGCTAAAAAACTGAAAAGAAACTAAATTCAACCATAAGTGAATAAATAAATGGCAGTACATCCCCAACAGTCTTTACAAAGGATAATGTAAATGTAGTCATGACGTGAGAGTCCCAATATACTACTTAAAACATAGGGTAGGAAAATTCCCTAAGATTAAATATATTATGGTGCCATATTTGTAAAAACATATACACATATATGCACATACATGTATGTAAGAATATGCAAATATGTATGGCTGGGCGTGGTGGTTCACACCTGTAATCCCAGCATTTTTGGAGGCCGAAGTGGGAGGATTGCTTGAGGCCAGGGGTTCAAGATTAGCCTGGACAATACCACGAGAACCCATCTCTGCAAAAAAACTGTGTAAAAAAATAAAAAAATTTAAAAAGAATATGCACATATGTTCTTAAGAAGATCCAAAAATTTCACAGAAATTATCTCTAGGTAATTTACTGTTTTCACCTCTTATCTCCTATTTTTCTATGATAAACAATTAGTGAAATTATTTTTGTTGTAAAAAGAATCATAACCCCTCTACACCTTCACCCTATCCTTTTGTTTATAAGAAGCTGCAACACTGGTACCCAAACTCAATTAACTTACGGCAATATCTAAGGGTGGTCTGAAGCAATATGAGGAATCTAAAGAAATGCATCACATTTATAAATAAAAATTTATAAATAAAGCGCAATATGGCAATTATCTCCATTGATGAAGACGAACTCCAGAAACACTCTGCATTGTCATAAACTCTGTTACGGAAGGAGAAACAGTCGCAGCGGGCAGGACTCATTTCACAGACGCTGCATGTCAGAACGGCCAGTCCTTCCTCACCGTCCAACTCCAACCTAACGAGATGCTCAACCGGATTTTCTTCTTGGCGATGCAATCGTGTTACCTTGCCACTGCTTCTCTGAAATAACCCGATACAAGAATTTGTCCAAAATGATTATAAACAAATAATACTTCTCCTAAAGCATCTTTAAACCCTCCATAGAACTCATTTTAATAGTAGCATATATAAGGCTATATGCATAATAAAACCACTTACTAACACTGCGCGAGGCACTTTGCATGCTCTCTTACTCAACTGCATGAAGACAACGCTCCACTTGCCCTCTCTTGCCAATGAGGCATCCCAGGACACAGGAGCCAAGATTTAAACCCAGCTCTCCTTCTGCTTACACTAGCTCCCTACCTTTTAAGCTGTTGTACCTACAAACATAATCGGTTGCAGATCACTGGGGCGCTTCCCAGCTGATCCTTTAACACAGGACAAGACGACAAATGCCTTATGCTATTCGCTAATTTAATCAGAGGCAAAAAAAAAAATTTGGAAGACTAAATTCAACCATAAGTGAATAAATAAACGACAGCGCATCCGTAATGTGGTACACTCCTCGGCCTTTACAAAGGATAATGTAAATGGAGAATTTCTTTGCTTTCCATCGCAGGCCCACTGATCTCTCCTCTTCCATTTCGCGAAATGAGTGCCTACTGTGCCCAAGGCACTTCAGAAAATACCAAAATGAGTAAAGTGCTGCCTCTGTCCTCAAAAACCTCTTACCCACAACTGAAGAGAAGGCATATACAAAATATTAAATAAGAAGGCACACTTCCACCAAGAAATACGATCAAACACCGGGAACTCCTGGAAAGCTCCATTTTCAAGTAAAACGGGTTTTACTCCCTGAAAGAACCAAAACTGTTCTTAAAATTAAGCATCAGAGGTAAAAATAGTTCTACCTTCTCAAACATAAAACACAGTATAGCAATAAAAAGAGCTAACATTTACTTAGTTTAGTAATGTGCTAATAAGTGCTTTACGTACTTAGCATTTAGTCTTCCTCAAAACCCTAAGGTAGATTCTATCTATCTACCTACCTACCTACCTATCTACCTACCTACCTACCTATCTCTGTCGCCCAGGCTGGAATGCAGTGATGTGATCATAGCTCACAGCAACCTCAAACTCCCGGCTCAAGCAATCCTTCTGCCTCAATCTCCCGAGTAGCTGGGATTATAGACACCTGCCACCACACTGAGCTAATTTTTCTGGGGTCTTCTGTACAGACAAGGGCCTCCCTATGTTGCTCAGGGTGGTCTTGAACTCCTAGCCTCAAGCGATCCTCCCACCTCAACCTCCCAAAGTGCTAGGATTACAGGCAGGAGCCACCAAAGTCGGCCAAGGTAGGTATTATTAATGGCCCCATTTTTAAAAAGTGCAGCTCGGTCAGGTGAGGTGCCTCATGCCTGTAATCCTAGCACTCTGGGAGGCCCAGGCAGGAGGGTGGCTTGAGCTCCAAGGTAGAGACCAGCCTGAGCAAGAGTAAGACCTTGTCTCTACTAAAAATATAAAACTTAGCTGGCGTCATGGTGCGCGCCTGCAGTTCCGGCTATTCAGGAGACTGAGGCAGGAGGATCACCTGAGCCCACGAGTTTGAGGTTGCTGTGAGCTATGATCACACCACTGCACTCTACCCCCAGGAAACAGAGAGACTTTGTCTCAAAAAAAAAAAAAAAAAAAAAAAAAAAGATGTAAATGAAAAACAGAGAAGTTACTTGCCCAAAGACACATAGCTAGTAAATGATGAAGTGATAATTCAAATGCAGCAGTCTACCTCTCCATTCTGTCTTTCGATGCATTTATTCATTAATTCAAACATTTACTGACCACCTACTGCATAGGAGGCAGACCACTAGGAAATGAGGATAGGGCAGGGAACAAGATAAGATAAATCATCTCTGGAATTCATTTTCTGATTGAAAGATATTCTTATTTGTTTTCGACCGAATGAGCTAATCACAGATTTCTAAAACGCTATAAAGGAAATTAAACAAGGTGGTGTGACAGTAACTGGGAATGGCTGACTTCTGTTACGGTGTTATAGAAAGGCATCTTGCAGTTGTGTCCCGTTGTTCCTACAGACACGTGAGCCACATGGCCAGCCTGGAGAGCACAGGCATAAGGGGTAGAGAGAAGACAGACCACTCCTAGTGAAAATGATCAGAGAAGTGGCCAGGAAAACCACAGATGTGGAATCTGGCTTAGGAAAAGTTACAGTGACTTGATCAAGGTCTCAAGGTGGGACTGAAAAAATACCTGTGATTTCATAAGCTAGGTGACATTCTGGGCAAACCTGAATTTGGGGCTAAAATCCTGAAAGCAATGGGACTCTTTTGGGGGGATAAGCATAATGAGACCATGGGAAAAACAACTTACGGTTTTGTTTGGTTGTTTTTTTTGTGGGTGTTTGTTTGCAAGATAAGGAATCACAGTAGAGAAATGAATGAAGAGACTACTACAGCTGACTTCGTGAGAAATTTTAAAAACTGACCCTAGGAGGTGGTAATAGGAACGAAGAAAAAGACACAGCTGTGAGAGCTACTCTGGATATATCTGACTGTAGGTACAACCGTGGTACCACAAATATACCTGCAGAATCCAACATGTAATACGCCCCATCCTACGACATGGAAAAAACCGTGCATGTTTTCACAAATATGTCTAGCATCTTTCCACGAATCCCAGTGATTCAATCTTCTTTCTACTGAATGTCACCTAACGCTTGATGAACACGGTTTTAGGGTACTTTTTTTTAAATCTTAGAGAAATGTGAGTACATATTAATCCACGCATCATTACAAAATGTCACCTAATTTAAACTGAGATGGTACACGATTTCCAAAAGCAAACTATTATTTTTTGTTTTAGGTCCAGGTCCCACATAGGCCTCAACAAATCAGAATTTGAAAATTTTAAAGAATCAAAACAACCTGTACCAGGTTTAACATGTTGAGCAGTCCCGATACTATTTTTAGATCAAGCAACACTTCCCCACGTGCAACTTTTTCCAACTGATACTAACGAGGTCAAGGATCATATCCTACCTACCAATGAGACCTATTTAACAAAGCTAGGATTTCTTCCAATAGCTTATTTCCAAGTGCTGTGACCTTAAAGATTTATATGTTTTGTATTTATGTATGATCTTTTAATATATTTAATATTTGAAAAGACTTATATTATTTGTAATCATGGTGTTAATATATTTGCTTCCATTCTTGTATATTTATATATGACAGTGTCAAACTTTACTGGCATCCTTTATAAACAAAAAGTCTTACGTTTCATGTTCCTTTGGATAATTTAAAGAAACCCTGGGAACTACGCAAGGAAACCCATCAGCATGCCCTCCGTAACTTGACTAATTCAAGATCACACAGTAATTGGCAAAGGCAGGGCCCTGACCAGCCCGTCTAACTTCATCCACGCCCTCCTCCCGTCAGGACAGCACCAACTCAACATTGGAGTGTCTGAATATTCCCGTGCACAAACCCGGACAGAAAGCAACCAAAGGCCACACTCTCGCCGCCCCGCCATCGCCGCGGGTCCGGAAACGCAGCAGCGCAGCGCTCTCCGGCACACACGAGCACACGCCCCGGTCGGACCCCACTCAGCGCTCGCTCTGCTCCGCCGCACGGAACTTACTGAAATCCACCACGGCCTTACAGCGCGACCGCTAGTGAAGCTGTCCTTTCCACTCGGTGGGAGATTCAGGAACGGGGCCACATGATTCGTCCCGTTAACTTACGGTTCTCGAAATTAGCAATTTTGGGCACCAAAGGAAAAGCAGACATCGCCCAGATCCTCCGCATCCCCGCCCCCAAAGTTGCTCAAGTGTCACAGCGCAGCAGAGAAACACAAAGAAGCGGGCCCGGGCTGCCGTTCCGCCTCTCCGCCAGCCTCGGGCAGCCCACCCCGCCGGGCCCGGCGGGTCGCTTCCGCCCCGATCCGGCCGCGACCGCAGTGACCACCCGGCCCGCGGACCCAGGCGCCCGAGACCGGAGCCCCGCCGGGACCCGGGGCCGCCCTCTCCTCGGCGTCGCTACCTGCCCGGGGCAGCCGCGCACCTGGCAGCCCCCGCGTGGGCGGAAAAGGCACGACGGGAGCCGGCCGCTGACGCGGAGCCTTCGGCCGCGGGGCGACCCAGGGCGAGTCCGCCCCCGGCCCCGGCCCTCACGGCGGCAGCGGACGGCGCCCCGGCCCGGCGAGCTCCGGGACCCCCGGGGCTGCAGGGGGCGGCGGCGCGGCGGGTCGGGGAGCAGGAAGCGCGGCCGGGGAAGGGGAGGAGCGCGTCCCGACCCGCCGCAGGGGCGGGCGGGGAGGGCGGCGGGGAGGGGTCCGCCGGCGCCCACCTGCGAGCAGAAGTACGAGCCCTGGATGCCCAGCTTGATGCAGGTGGGACACTGCAGCTTGGCCTCGCGGCTGCAGCCGTCCGTCTCGCACACGCGCGTCTCCACGGCCGCCATGCTGCCCGCCCGCCCGCCGGAGCAGCGCCGCGCCGAGGAAGAGGAGGCGGCGGAGGGAGGGGAGCGAGACCGCGCCGGGGGAGGAGCTCGGCCCGCCGCGGGCCTGGGCGCGGGGGGAGGGACGCGGGGCCGCCCGGACCGCGCTGCGCGCCCGCCCCCACCCGGCGCGCGCACACACACACGGCGCCCCGCCCCGCGCCCTTCGCTCCGCCCCCTCCCCGGCGGCCGCGCGCACGTGGGGCCCCGGCCGGCCGGCGTCGACCTCCTCCCGCGCAGCGCCCTCTGGTGGCGCCGGGCTGCTAGTGCGACCTGCCGGCGCCGCGTGGCGAAGGCCCGGCGGGGTCCGCGGGCAGCGGCCCTCACGCGGCGCCCTCGGTGCCTGGAGAGGCGCGTACGCGGTCGCGGTCGTCCTCCGACGGAGACCCCAGGCCCCGACCGTGCCCCGCGCTCGCGGGCGGCTGCCAAGGGCGCTCCCGGGGAAGCAGCTCACTCTGTACAGTCCTGTTTCTCGCCGACGGGGTTCGCTGTGAGGCCCGCGGCCCAGCGCTCGCTCACCGGGAGGCGAGCCCGCGAGCTGTCGTTGGGGCGGTCGGCTGGGATGTGCCTCTGCCCTCCCTCGGGCCGTTTTTGGCTTTGTTCTGTTTTGCACACACCAGCCCCCATTCACAGTCTGTGGTGCTGTAACAGCAACACAGCAGCTCCTGTTCAGTAGATACTCAACACAAACAATCCTTTGTGTTATCCCAGTTCATTGTTTAGGAGGTAAATAGCGGAGGATTGTGTTAATCCTCAAGTGTCAGTTGAAGGAAGCCTTGGAGGTCATCTGCTGCGAGCCTGTTGCCTGAATCTTTCTAACTGCATCTCAGATCTGCATTTTCTAACTTGTGCGTGAATGCCTCCTGTCATTAGGGAGGAGACAGAAACTAATGTCCATTGATCGTCAGCTAAATGCTGTAAACTTTGTTATCTAATCATATCTTTTTTTTTTTTTTGAGACAGAGTCTCACTCTGTTACCCAGGCTAGAGTGAGTACCGTGGCGTCAGCCTAGCTCACAGCAACCTCAAACTCCTGGGCTCAAGCGATCGTTCTGCCTCAGCCTCCCAAGTAGCTGGGACTACAGGCATGCGCCACCATGCCCGGCTAATTTTTTCTGTATATTTTTAGTTGGCCAGCCAATTTCTTTCTATTTTTTTTTTAGTAGAGACGAGGTCTCAAGTCTTGCTCAGGCTGGTCTCGAACTCCTGAGCTCAAACCATTTGCCCGCCTCGACCTCCCAGAGTGCTAGGATTGACAGGCGTGAGCCACCGCGCCCGGCCCTAATCATATCTTTTTAAAACTTCCATATTTAATAGGTCAGAAAAGGTCATATTACTTTTATTTTTAATAGCTTTGTTTTACGATATAAGCAATACATATAACGTAATAATACCTAGTAATGAAAATTTTTGTGTGCATATAAGCTATAAGAACAAATCAACAGCCATAAATGTATGTATATATGTGTGTATATGATATATATATGTACATGTAAATATAAAATATTTTTAAATAAAAACTGGACCATACAATGTACAGTATTTAGCTACCTGCTTTCTTCAATTACTATGCTGTGAACTTTCTTTATTGTCATTAAGCATACCTTTACCACGTAATTTTAATAGCTGTATGATATTCTATTATATGGATAATTTACTAAATCAAATCCACTCATAATAGACATTTGGGTTATTTTTAATTGTCTTATAAACAAAGTTTCAGTGAATATCCTTTTAGCTAGAAATTTGCATATATCCTTATTAGGATATATTCTTAAAAGTGGAATTGCCGCATCAAAGAGTTTCCCCTTGTGTTCTTTATACAGTTTGCCGTATTTTTATGTATGTCAGTGTAACTCCCTTCACAATATTTATTTAGAAAGGAAAACTAGTAACTTTACAGTGGAGAGACCGGGCAGATACTCTATTAATCGTTATCAAAATGGAAATCACTAATAATAGCACAAATCGACCTTGTACACCTCTGTATATGAACCATTGAGAAGAACACAGTATATCTTTTGTGGTGTTCCTGCCAAAAATGCATGATTGACTCTAATCATGAGGAAACATCAGACAAACCCAAACTGAAGACATTCCACTAAAATATAATTGACCTGTACTCTTCAAAATGCCAGTGTTCCAAAAAACAAAGATTTGAGGAACCCTTCAAATCCCAGGAGACTAAAGAGACCTCCCAACTGAAGGCAACACATGATCATGGGTTGGATTTTGGACCCACCAAGAAAAAAATATTTTTACCGTAAAGAAAATCGGGTTGTAATGTATCCTTATAAATTCCCTGATTTGACAGTTATACTGTAGCCGTCCACACCCACACACACACACACACACTGGGAGACAGAAAATGAATGATAAGACAAATGATAAATGTGATATAATGTCAATAGTTGGGAACTCTGCATATACCAGAGTTCTTTTTTCAATTCTTGCAACTTCTCCACAGGTTTGAAATTATTTCAAAATAAAAGAAAGTTCTAAAAATCCTTTCTAGAGGCTCATTACCTACAGGATCGAGTCCAAACCACTTTAGGTATATACCACCAGCTTAACGCACTAGACTCATCTCTCCCTATTTTTCATGCGTAGGCCTTTGACCCTCTAGCAGTAGCAAACTGCTCATGGTTTCCTGAACACACAGTGCTGTTTCATTCTTCCGTGTTCTTTATTTTATTTTTTTTTTTAAGACTGGTCAAGTGAAACAGTGGGAGTGGAGAAGGAACAAAGGAATCTATAACTGATTGTGATCAATTACTTGTAAACACCACTGCGCTGGGACCAGCCCTTCCATGTTCTTATATATACTGTTTTAATCATCACAACTACCCAGAAGGTACCAGTATTAATCTAGCCCAGGGTCAAATAGCCAGTAAGTAACTGAGCCTGGAATTGAGTTCAGGTCTGTCTGACTACAAATTCATGCTCTGAGCAACTATATTTCATTGCCTTAGTTATTCACCTGCCTCTCCTACTAGACTGGACTTCCTTGTAATAAGAGCTTTAATTTATTTTTCTCTCTATCCCCAAACCTTAACCTGACCACAACGCTTGACTTGTAATAGGTGCTCAGTAAAAGTATTTCCTTCCTGACTTTTTTGCAAATGGCGAGTTATTTCAAATACGCAAAAAAGATGTTGTGTGTGGAGAGAGAGAATATTCTATCAGTCAGAACCCAGAAAAAAACAGATAATACTCTCAAGCTGGGTAATTTGAAAAGAGCGAAGAGTTTCATGAAAGGACTGTATACCGAGGTATGAACAGGGGCTCAGAATACCGTAAGAAATGGCCCATAACTGAGTGTTAACAAGGGGACATTTTCAATTCTAGCCCTGAAGGAGTAAGGGACTGAGCCAAAACCCACACTGGATGGGCCACTTGCTCTGTTACAAGGTCTAGAGTGTAGTGGTGTCATCATAGCACACTGCAACCTCAAACTCCTGGCCTCAAACCATCCTCCAGCCTCGGCCTCCCAAAGTGCTAGGATTGCAAGTGTGAGCCACCACGCTGGGCCTTAAGGTTTACTGTTTAAGCCACTCAGTCCGAATTGACTAAGCCAGGACTGAAAAAGAATAAAGAGACATGACAAAATTAAAACATAATTCTGAACCGGATCCTTTGGCTCTAAAGGACATATTCAAACATTTGGTGAAATTTGAATAGGCTCTGAGGATTAGATGGCATGTAATGTAGTAAAGGTAATTTCCTTATTTTTATAGCAGTGTTTGACTAGGTAGGAAAACATTCTGGTTGTAGGAAACACACTCTAAAGTATGAAGGGGTGATGGGCATTAAGCTGGCAATTTACCCTCAAACGGTTTAAGAAAAAATAATTTTTGTACTATACCTACAACTTTTCTGTAAGTTCGAGATTGTTTCAAGGAATGCAGCCTCATCCTATGCAAGGTATTTATAAAAAATATTTTATGTATACTAGTTAATGCATTTTTCTAGTGCATAGTACAATAAACTTTTTTTTTTTTTAATTATGGGCAGAGCCAGTGCCTGACCCACAGACACTGTGAAAATTGCCTGACCTATTTTGAGGAGATAGCTTGACCTTGATCGAAATGCTTTAATTTTAACATGCATGCATTATGATTCCACTTAATTGTAAAAAAGTGATTTTTACAATTAATATTAACAAACAAATGCATATACTTGTAGATTTGTTTATATGTATATGTGTACAGAGTAACAAAATAACAGAACAATGTAGCCATCAGCTACATAAACTATACCCCTGCATGTCGACATACACTACCCATGGGTTCATTAGCCAATGGATATGGTAAATTGCATCTGCAATAACAGTTTTAACTTATGAAATGCAATAGAATTAGCATGTTTGGCTGAAACCTCTCTAAAAGTATTTCCTTTACTGTATTGCCATGGTGACTTTCCGTAATATACTTTTCAATTTTTCTTTAAAAACCAGATTAGGACAGGCTCTTTATAATTCTGAGCAATGCATCTTGTTCTTATTAAATTATAAAGAACAAACTGCATTTTAATAGATGCTTTGATTAAATTGTATGAATAACAAAATTGCTGTTGTCCTTGATTTAAAAATGTGTATGTGGAATCATTAAGGGGAAAAAAAAAACTCCCAGACCTACCTTGCACATAATTATAGAGGTTCTGAAAATATCTAAAATATGACATTTGCATTTAAAAGCATATCACAAATGGATACTTAATTTAATATTAGCTGATGAACATCTGTTAGTTGCTTTTAAGAGGATGATTTTCTCACTTTAGTAAGAACATCTACTAGATATAACAAACTAGGAAATAGAGCAAAAAATATTTTTTATAATTGCAGTTTAAAAAATACCTACAGGTAGCGTGTTGAGAAATGTATTAATATTAACATGAAGAAATTTAGAAAAGTTTATTGAGAGACTTAAGTCAGTGGTAAGACACACATATTTATAGTATACAAAGTATACAGACTTTTAAAAAAGTGTCTGTTTGTCCCAAATTAATAGATAGGTTAGTTACAATTACAATACTGATGAGATATGTCATTATTGTTTTGTTACTTATAGTGAAATAATTTTAAATTTTATTTTTTTTAAATCAATCAAGCAAAGATGGCCACAAAATTATGGAAAAAATAATAAATTAAAAGAAAAGCCTAATTGTACCATATGTGGAACTATTGATGCCAGCATGATGATGACATAGTCCATGGGGACAAAACAGTCTAGAAAACAGAGTGATAAAGTGGGAAAAATAAGAATATTTGAGTTCGAATTCTGACTATCTCTTTGCAGTTAGTTTCTCTTTCTCATATATGATGTATGATGAAAATATTACAAATTAACATAAAAGGGAAGAATGATTGAATAAATAATCTTAAGAAAATTAGGTAGCAATTTGGAAAAAAATTTAAAATTATGAATTCAAGAGCAAAAGTAAAAAAATTAAAGGTAACAGGGTTAGCTAAAGAATAACTGTGAAAGAAATAAAATTGGATATTTCGAAGATCTATGAAAGGTTTTCTAAAATTCTATGTCTAAAAATTATTAAAAATAGAAGAATACATCCAAATTCGTAAGGAACCACAAAAAACCGGGAATAGCCAAGGCAATCACGAGCAAAAAGAACAAAGCTGGAGGCATCACGCTACCTGACTTCAAGATATACTACAAAACTATAGTAACCGAACAGCATGGTACTGGCAAAAAAATGGACACATCAACCAATGGAAAAGAACAGAGAGCCTGGAAATGAACCCACACATGTATAGTCTATCAATTTTCAACAAAGATACCAAAAATATACAATGAGAAAAGAATTATCTCTTCAATAAACGGTGCTGAGAAAATGGGATATCCACACACAGAATAATGAAATTGGACCCTGGTCTCACACCATATACAAAATCAACTTATGAATTAAAGACCAGAAACTGTAAAACTACTAGAAGAAAACATAGAAGAAAAACTATTATAACATTGTTCTAGGTAATAACTTTTTAGATTTGACCCCAAAAGCACAGGCAACAAAAGCAAAAGTAGACAACTGGAATTACATCAAACTAAAAAGCATCTGTACAGCAAAGGAAACAATTAACAGTATGAATAGTTAACCTACAAACTGGGAGAAAATATTTGCAAGCCAGACATCCAATAAGGGATTAATATTTGAAATATATAAGGAACTCATCTCAATAGCAAGAAAAACAAAAAAAACTTTTTTAAATGGGCAAGGGACCTAAGTAGACTTTTCACAAAAGAAGTTGTACAAATGGCCAGAAGATTTATGAAAAAAATGCTCAACATCGCTAATTATTAGGGAAATGCAAATTAAAACCACATTAACCTATTGTCTCACACCTGTCAGAATGGCTATTATAAAAAAGACAAAAGACAAGTGTTGGTAAGGATGTGGAAAAAAAGGGAACTCTTGTACACTGTTGGTGGGAGCATAAATCAGCACAGCCATTACGGAAAACTGTATGGACGTTCCTTGAAAAACTAAAAATGGAATTACCATATGATCCAGTAATGTCATTTCTGGATATTTACTCCCCAAATTTGAAATCAGCATGTTGAAGAGATGTCTGCATTCTGTTCACAATAGTCAAGTTATGGAATCAGCCTAAGTGACCATTAGTAGATGAACGAATGAAGAAAATGGGGTGCGTACTACACAAGGGAATACTATTCCGCATTAAAAAGGGAGGAAATTCTGTTACTTGGAAAAGCATGTATGGAATTGGAGAACATTATGCTAAGTGAAATAAGCCAGGAACAGAAAGACAAAATATTGCATGTTCTCACTTATATGCGGGATCGAAAACGATTGAACTGCAGAAGCAGAGAGTGGAGTGGTGCTTAGATCCTAGGGGTGTGGGGTGAATGGGGAGATGATGGCCAAAGAGTACAAATCTCAGACAGGAAGAATAAGGGTTTTTATTGAGATCTATTGCACAGCACGGTGAATAAAGTTAATAATAGTGTATCGTACATTTCAAAATTGCTAAGAGAAAAAATTTCAAATGTCCTCACCGCAAAAAAATAAGTATTGGAGGTGATAAATGTATTAATTAGCTTGATCTAATTATTCTACATTGTATTCATGAATCATAACATCACTTTATACCCCATACATATGAGATTATAAATTGCCATTTTACAATAAAATTAAA
>CAUYSK010040925.1:0-16008 GCA_963575035.1 Avahi laniger | reverse complement strand
GGGAACGCAAGAAGGAGGTAGCAGCAGCAGAGTGTGGAGACAGTAAGAAAGAGGAGACAATAGATGCCCAGTGGCTTTGTTTTATTTCTGATTTACTTTTTGAACTTTACCTACTGTCTGATTTCCTTTGAAACTGTGATCCCAGGCTACACCAAAATCCCTGAAAAGCAGCATGAAAAAGGTACATGCTTACTTTTTTTTTTTTTTTTTTTGAGACAGAGTCTCACTTTGTTGCCCTGGCTAGAGTGAGTGCCGTGGCATCAGCCTAGCTGACAGCAGCCTCAAACTCCTGGGCTCAAGCGATCCTACTGCCTCAGCCTCCCGAGTAGCTGGGACTACAGGCATGCGCCACCATGCCCGGCTAATTTTTTCTATATATTTTTTAGTTGTCCAATTGATTTCTTTCTATTTTTAGTAGAGACAGGGTATTGCTCTTGCTCAGGCTGGTTTCGAACTCCTGAGCTCAAACAATCTGCCTGCCTCGGCCTCCCAGAGTGCTATGAATATAGGCGTGAGCCACCGCGCCTGGCCCACGCTGACTTTTTTACTGAGATTTAAGCAGTCACCACACTATCAAGGCCCTCCCTTAACCTAATTGCTTTCCTGTCTTATATCTGCTGGGAGGGCTGCAGGGATCCTTGCTGTCCCCGAACACCCCTTATCCTTTTAACTCCTCTGTTTCTGTCTGAGGTCTCCCGTCTCAAACCACTGAAAATCCCATTTCATGAAAAATGCATCGCCTAAGTCACTTGCCTGCTTACTCCCCACCTGCAGGCTTTTCGTCTCTCCTCGGGGACATGCCACCCTCTAACAACTACTACATGTACCAGCAGCAGCAGCCGCCGCCTCAACAACAGCAGCAGCCGCCGCAGCAGCCGCCGCCGCCACAGCCACCTCCCCAGCAATCGCAGCCACAGCAGCAGCCGGCACCAGCCCAGGGCCCCTCAACTGTAGGGGGTGCTCCTCCACTGCACACCCCGAGCCCAGATGGTTGTACCCCACCAGGGGGAAAGCAAGCTGGGGCTGAAGGCTACGGGCCTCCGCCTGTGATGGCCGTGCATCCGCCTCCACTGCAGCATGGAGGCTACCACCCTCATCAGCACCACCCCCACCCCCACCCTGCCCAGCAGCCCCCACCTCCACAGCCACAGGCACAGGGCCAGGCTCCCATCAACAGCACGGGCTTTGGTGAGTAAGGAGGGTGCACAGAGATCCTAGAAGAGGGTGGAATGACCCCCTTGTCCCACCTCTGGCATGGAGGTGCAGTTGGTTAGAAAGTCAGTCGTGGGTCTTTTAGCCTTGCTTCTTCATGAGATCTCCTCTGAGCAAGTGGAAGTTGCTCCTTAGGGCTCTGTGTTATAGAATTCTTGGATGAATTGGGATTGTTTTACATATTCTCCTGCCTATGAGCTGGGATGTACCTAAAGCATAGGTAGCTTTGCTAGTCCTAAACCTACAGGGAGGGAGTGTCCAAGTATAGATGCAGGAATCTTACATGTAGTCAGTCTGGTTTCAGTTAACTGCTGTCTTACACTTCACTCTATCCTATTATCTACTTTCCTGTCCTTTTTGTAGCCTTTCCTCCCGACTGGTGCTCTAATATCGACTCCTTGAAGGAAAGCTTCAAGATGGTGAACCGGCTCAATTGGTCCAGCATTGAGCAATCACAGTTCTCAGGTTAGTGATCAAAGGGCGACGTCTGGAGGGAAGCTTTGTAAGTGGAGACAGCCAATAGAAACTAAAACCATAAGAGGGTGGTTAAGTGAAGTTTGGAGATTGAGGATTTCATTGTTTCCCCTTCATATTACACAAGATGGATAATACTGATATTATTTTCAAATTGATTTTGTCTCATCTCAAATATGGCTGTGGTTTATCCTAGTCAGTTCTATCTTTGGGAGGAAGAAGGCTCTCGGGAATTCAGAAGCCCTGGACTGCTGTTGTGTAGTTTTGTCACCATTTTTGACAGCGTGACCATGGCTGACCATTCAGTCACCTTGAAAGTTTGTTTTATTCATCAGTAAGATGGAAATTATAATAAGAATTTGGTAAGGAACAAATAGAATGAGAGTTTGGAAATGTGGAGCTCTAAAAGATGTGAATGATTATTGTTGTGCATATTACGAGTGGCGTTGACTTACGATGTGACTGGAACAGTGAAACAGGGATGTGTCTCGAGGGGCTTTGGTGCCTTCACAAGGTGAGCATTGCTTGCTTCCCTGTTTGTAGAACTGATGGAGAGTCTACGACAGGCAGAGCAGAAGAACTGGACCCTCGATCAGCATCACATTGCCAATCTGTGTGACTCCCTCAACCACTTCCTTACTCAGACTGGTCACGTGCCCCCGCAAGGGGGATCCCACCGGCCACCAGCCCCAGCCCGTATTGCTGACTCCTGTGCTCTCACCAGTGGCAAACAGGAGCCAGCCATGAACCAAGGTACTGCACAAGGCAAGTGGCCATGGAGGTGGAGACTGATGAAAAGGAAGGGTAGGAAAAAGGCAAAAGAAAACTGAGAGAAGTCATTTTATGGGCAATGGTCCAAACTGAGCAGTGGGACTAGTTTACCAGTTGACAAACTAGTTGACTGACCATCTATTGAATTAGTAAAGTCCTGTACTAAAAAGTGCAAAAGAAATAGAGTATATGATTTCTTTTTAGACCTCATTTTAGGAGATCAGAGTTACTTGAGAAAAGGGAGGAGATTTGTTAGAGAAAGTCACTGTTCTAGGTTTGTGTCTCAGTAACTCCTGCCTGGATCATATCAGGTAGAATGGTGATTCTACATTTGTATTATCTTCAAAAGAGTGCAATGAAAGAGATTTGATGATCTCGTTTCTATATTTCTCAGCCTTATCTCTTTGCTATTTCACAATTCAAGTATCCATCCTTTTTGTCCTAAGTGGCAAGGACTGATAGTTTCTGCAGAAACTTCATGCCTGCAGGAGCTACAGAACAAGGCAGGGGGCCGGGCGCAGTGACTCACACCTATAATCCTAGCACTCTGGGAGGCCGAGACGGGTGGATCACTCAAGGTTAGGAGTTCGAGACCAGCCTGAGCAAGAGTGAGACCCTGTCTCTACTAAAAATAGAAAGAAATTACTAAAAAAAAATATATATATATAGAAAAAATTAGCTGGGCATAATGGCACATGCCTGTAGTCCCAGCTACTTGGGAGGCTGAGGCAGGAGGATTGCTTGAGCCCAGGAGTTTTGAGGTTGCTGTGAGCTAGGATGACGCCATGGCACTCTAACCCAGGTAAGAGAGTGAGACTCTGTCTCAAAAAAAAAAAAAAAAAAGAACAGGGCAGGGAAGGGAAACAGAAATTGATGGATATGGGCCCATTTTTTTCCTCTGTACCTTGCTGAGTATAGTGAGCCTCCACTCAAGTAACTGTTGTCTGTCTTTGGCAGTGAACTCTTATGGGCACCCACAAGCTTCCCACCTCTATCCTGGCCCATCACCAATGTACCCAATCCCCACCCAGGACTCAGCAGGATACAATCGCCCAGGTAAGAGCCAGGAAGCTTTTTTCCCACCACTCAGGCCTGATGAGTTGTGTCACTTTCCTCTGACTCTCAGCCTGCTCTCTCTGCCCTTTTGCCTGCATTTGCCGGGACAGGGGGAGCCTTCATCATTCCCAAGGCTGGAGGATGGGCTACCTGCTAGGGAGGTGTCTGTCAGGGAAGACTAAAGAAGACAGATTTACTTTAAATTAGCTAGGAACTAACATATTGAAAGTAAATAAAAACATAAATATGAGCAAAAGATAGATATGTGGACTCTAGATGGAAGATATACCCAGGCAAATAAAATGAATTTGTTATACAAACATACCTGCTTTGTGCACATGTCCGCTTTCCTGTCACCTGGCCACTCTATCGGGTCTGGGATTGAACTATCCCTGATGGGAGGGCCAGCGGTGTGGGAGGCACTGAATTGCCATAGATAGTACGAAGTGAACAAAGCCTTCACATTCAAATACGTTTTAGAAAAATCACTGTTACCATTCTACCTGACCACAAGTGTTTTCAGTTTTGGGGGTGACATCTGACTCCTTGTATTCCTTGTCAATGTAATATGAATAAAAATTTCTATACTGTTATTTCATGTAATAGTACATGTTGTATGTTATTTTATCACCACCACATAGTCTTCATAAGTATAATTTTTAACGGCAGCGTAATATTTCATTGCCACGTAACCTAGTTTAGTTTATCTCCCGAGACTTCGCTGAAGTGGCGTCTGCAACAGCCGTGACTCCGGCCGAGGAGGACAGTAGCTCCACAAAGCCTTCAGGGTATTATTTGGGGCTAGACTGACAACGTAGTTTCCATCTACTCTCCTTTTACTCTCTTTCTCTCTTCCTGACAGCACACCATATGGTCCCTCGGCCACCGGTCCCACCTCCTGGTGCCAACGAGGAGATCCCTGACGACTTCGACTGGGACTTGATCACTTAGTGCATCACAGAATGTGGACCTCAGCCCAGGCCCAAGTGGTGAAATCTGGCAGCGGGGAAAGAGCAGCCCCAGCCCGCCCCATCCCCCTGCCTGTATATAGATATATATCCTCTTTTTGTTCTTTCTCTGTCAGAGAAGCCACCGCAAGATGCTGCCGAAGATAACCCCCTCTTTCCTGCCTCGTCTCTTTTCCTTCTTGTTTTTTCCTAATTCTTTTATTATTATTCTTATATTATTATTATTACTATTATTGGTTATATACTATCCCCAATCCTCTGTCCCTGCGCCATGGACCATGCCCACCCTTTGGTAACTTAAAATCGTCAGGCTTGAAGATGAGGCCGTGATAGCTACAGAGAAAGGTTTCGAACTCCAATTTATCTTTCTCTCTAAGAAACTCGATGCCGATCCCACCTTTTGGCCCTAAATTGCTCTCTGTTCCTGTCAGTTTCAGGCCACGACTGGAGAGGGTACATTATCAAGTGGAAAGGGTCTAAAACACTGTTTGACAGCCATGAATTTGCAGGTTTTACTAAATGGTGCTGATTCTGTCCTCTGAGCTCTTCCTTGTCCCTTTATGCCTTCAGTCCTTACTTCTGCCAATGTTCATTTCCTGTTGAGGGTCAGAACGATGATGGTGCGGGAGGATGACAGGAAAATCCGAGTGGAATTAGAGACCAGAGTTGGGTTGAGTAGAATGCTGCAGAGAAGTGATGGAATGTAAATCAGTGTGAACTTGGGTGTTACTGCCCTGTCCTGTAAGCATCCACTGGCTTATTCCTAGCCCGTTCTCTAGGAGATGGGATCGGTCTTAGCCCAAACTCTGCTTCTAGGGTAGGATGTGAGGACAGCTATTTGGCTCAGGTTCAGCCTCTTGGAGATGATTTCAACTTTACCATGTTGGCTTTTTAAAAATAATTTTTTCTGAAAATTAACTGTGGCCCTTAGAAATGGGCGGGAAATATTTCAGTTATTTCACTGTACAGACAGATGATTCTCTTGGAGTCCAGATCATCGGGGCTGAAGCTTTTGCAAGCAGGCTTTTGAGGGGTGAAGGAAATTGGTAGAGGGGAGTAAGTAATCTAGAGGCAAGAAACAATTCACTGAGGGCCAAGGGGGACTCCCAGAAACAGGTAGAGGGATAACTTACCTCCTTTAACAAGGGGTGGCCGTGATTTATTGCTGCAAAGTATTTGGTATATATTTAAGGTTAGCTGTTGACTTTTAGTTACAAGAGGGAAGAATAATTTTACTTCTGTTTTTATTTCACTAAATTTTCACTTTCCGAAAGCTGCGGGGCAAAATGTATGAAATGGACAAGGCCACTCTCTCTGTGATTTCTGCTTTTTGTTCATATTCTTTTATTTACCCATGATTTGCAAGAGATTTGGCTTTCTGCTCTCCGGCTTTTCCGCTTCATCCGCCCCTCTCCTTTTTTTGGAAGGGGGTTATATACGAGAGGTTGTTGAAGAAGTCCAGTGGGGCTGAAGTAAAGGAGCAAGATAGGGCAGTTAACTAAAGAGCACTTTATTTCTTTGAAGCCTTTGTAAACAAGAAACGGGGGTGTGAGTGGCTTGAATCTCCCATGATGTTGGGGGGCACCTAGTGGGATTGGTGTGCGACTTAATGTTTCCCATTGGGGAAAGGAGAATTTCCCTCAGAGGGGGGCAGAATGCCTTTGCCCAGTGTCTCTACTTTAGGCATCCCTTCTTTATTCCTTCCATTAAAGGTGTCCCCTGCATCAGTTCTTCCCAAGATTCCCCCTTTACGGATTATCACTCCTCTTTTCTAAACCCCTTCCCTGTTCAGACCCATACAGGATTTGCAAAGGTAGACTGAATCATACATGCAAATGCCCCTGTTCGTCTGTGTCTTCTGGAAACCAGTCTCCTGAAGAATTCCGGTGGGCAGCCAGAGTAACTGAAGTTGGCTAGGACTGGAGATTGGCCATCAGGCCTCCTGAGATTCCAGCTCCCCTCCACCAAGCTCAGCCATGCTGTATGGCACGGGACAAACCCGACTCCCTTTGGGCCTCAGTTTCCCCTCCCCTTCATGAAATGGAAAGAATACTACTTTTCCTTGTTGGTCCACCATTGCTGGACATGAAGTATAGTCGTTGTTGTATTGGGTGATGTGTGCAAAACTGCAGGAGCTCACTGCCTATATGAGGAAATAAGGGAGAAAGTGGAGGAGAGGGACAAAAGGAGCAATTATTTGGTAAAGATCCACCCATCCCAGCCTTCCTCTCCTCAAGCCCCTCTCCTCATGTTTCTTGTTCGGTGAGTCTTTCATACCACCCATAATGCTTTGCATTGGTGCAGGCTGGGAAGGGGGCGTATGGTCTCACAGTTGTTGTTGTTTTTTTGCATGCTTTCTTAATAAAAAAAAAAAAGAATGTTTACAGTTTTATCTTACTGGTAGTGGTCTCAAATTTCTTTTTGCCAAGGTAGGAATGGAAAAATGTGAAAGCCTTTAGCCTGTCTTCCACCTCCCACCAGTAGGTTGAATTAATTGACCCTCACAGTTTTTGTAAAGACATGTCTTTAGCATTCCTCTTTTCATATGCTGTTAAGTGTAGTGAAATATTGTGGGGAGAGTCAGTCACCCCTTGCACATTGGTGTGTGGAGTAGGCTTATCTTGCTTGCATTTTAGGATAGTGTAAAGATTTAAGATAGTACAGTCTGGAGAGAAGTTTGGATACTGTCCCTGTTGGGGACTTCCTGGAGAAGATACAGTACAAAATAGTTACAGGTACTCTCCAGAGTTTTTCATCAGAAATGAGGAATTGTAGGAATTTCTTCAGAATGCATTTCCAAAGTAAATGGACTAGCTGGGCACTGTGGCTCACACCTGTAGTCCCAGCTACTTGGGAGGCTGAAGTGGGAGGATCACTTGAGCCCAGGAATTAGAGGTTACAGTGAGCTATGATCACACTGCTGCACTCTAGCCTAAGTGACAGAACAAGACCCTGTCTCGGAAAGAAAATTAAAAAACATTTGGCAGGGCCGGGCGCAGTGGCTCACACCTGTAACCCTAATACTCTGGGAGGCTGAGATGGGAGGATCGCTCAAGATCAGGAGTTCAAGACCAGCCTGAGCAAGAGCGAGACCCCGTCTCTACTAAAAATAGAAAGAAATTGGCTGGACAACTAAAAATACATAGAAAAAATTAACTGGGCATGGTGGCGCATGCCTGCAGTCCCAGCTACTCGAGAGGCTGAGGCAGGAGGATCGCTTGAGCCCAGGAGTTTGAGGTTGCTGTGAGCTAGGCTGACGCCATGGCACTCTAGCTCAGGCAACAGACTGAGACTCTGTCTCAAAAAAAAAAAAAAATTAGCCAGGTGTGGTGGCATGTGCCTGCAGTCACAGCTATTCAGGAGTCTGAGACAGGAAGATTCCTTGAGCCCAGGAGTTCAAAGCTGCAGTGAGCTGTGATGATGCCATTGCATTGCAGCCTGGGCAACAGAGTGAGACCCCATCACTTTAACAAAAAAAAAAAAACAACAGTAAAAGTAAATGGAACTCTTGAGCCAGGCACGGTGGCTCATGCCTGTAATCCTAGCACTCTGGGAGGCCGAGGCTGGCGGATTGTTTGAGCTCAGGAGTTGGAGACCAGCCTGAGCAAGAGCAAGACCCCGCCTCTACTAAAATTAGAAAGAAATTAATTGGACAGCTAAAAATATACAGAAAAAATTAGCCGAGCATGGTGGCGCATGCCTGTAGTCCCAGCTACTTGGGAAGCTGAGGCAGTAGGATTGCTTGAGCCCAGGAGTTTGAGGTGGCCGTGAGCTAGGATGATGCCACGGTACTCTAGCCTGGGCAACACAGTGAGACTCTGTCTCAAAAAAAAAAAAAAAAAAAAAGTAAATGGAACTCTTAAAAGGAGTCCAGAAATGCCATTTATTGATTGTACACTAAATCTTTGTAACTATGCCAAGATTACTCACCCTAATTGTCTATATACCAGCCCTAGCAGTTTAGGACTTATACCCAAGGTCTTGCGGGATGTGTTGGTGTTCGAGAAGTCTGGCTACTTGCTATTACAGCAAGTCTACAGTCACTTACCATGAGCTTTATTTGCTGCATATTTACAAATTATGATATATTCTGAATGTCAAATAATTAATGAGTGTCAAACAATGACTCTCTGAGCCTTGCAAGGAACCATGGAAAGAAAAAGCATTTATTCACATCAAATATATAAGCAAGTTAAATTGCAAAGGTAGCACTGCAAACCTTGTATCAGACACTATTACCTCACAACTGAAAGAATCTAGTGATTTAAAATTTTTCTGCACAGTACTTTATAACGCATTTTCAGTCCAGACTCTTACCTCAACCATTGAACAAATAATAATTTCTTGCGAGTCTAAAACATTCCATTTTCTATTTCTTAGATTAAATCATCGTATTCAGCTTAGATGAGGCTATGTTGTGTGTGAAATTTCAGAGGTTTAACACATAAAAGTTTATACACAGAAAAACGAGAAGGTGGTGGGGAGTTGGATAATTATTTTTAAATGAATGAAGGACAGAAGGAAAGCTATAAAAATGGTTGGAATATGTAGACAAAGTAGAAGAAAAATATATAGTCATAACAAAATATGGTTCTTGAGGTGCTAGATGAACAATTTAAAAATATGGAGATGTTTGAATAAAAATTTTTTAAAACAGGAAGTCATTTTATCATGTCTACAAAAAATAGCGTAAGCACATGATTTAGACTCATCATGGTAAATATCAGAAAAAACATCTAAAATTGTTGCAAGAATTATCTTTGGAACATCAGAGTGAGGGTGGGAGCCCTCTTATATTTCCTTACAAGCCTTGGATTCTTCTAAAACGATGTACATGTATTACTTCGGTAAAGATAATGATTAATTTTTAAAATCCTGAAAGATATATCTGGAAATTTTGGCATAAAAGATACCTGCAGTCAGCCGGGCACAGTGGCTCACTCCTGTAATCCTAGCAGTCAGGGAGGCCGAGGCGGGAGGATTGCTTGAGCTTAGGAGTTTGAGAGCAGCCTGAGCAAAAGTGAGACCCCGTCTGTACTATAAATAGAAATTAACCAAACAACTAAAAATAGAAAGGCGCATGCCTGTAGTCCCAGTTACCCGGGAGGCTGAGGCAGGAGGATCGCTTGAGCCCAGGAGTTTGAGGTTGCTGTGAGCTAGGCTGATGCCACGGCACTCTAGCTTAGGCAAGAGAGTGAGACTCCGTCTCAAAAAAAAAAAAAAGATACCTGCAGTCATGTTTTTAAAAATGTGACACAGTGCCTGGGAGGTACTCATTCATCTTGCAGAGAGTTGAAGAGTTGCTGCTCTATCCTCCACCTTCTTTCTCTTTTCATGGGCAATGGGTCTCTTGGAAAGTATTGATTTGAAGCAAGAGGAAGGGAATAACTAGAATCTTGTGAAAGATTTGGAAGATGTAGAAGATTTGGAGCAGGGGAGGAATAAGGGAATTAAGAAGCATAAGAAAAGGAATGGAGATAGATAGCTCTATCAGTAGGCTGATAAACAGCTCTTCAAACCACAGCGTACATAACATTTCATGAGTAAGTTTTTAGAGGTATTAGTAGACCGTTTTTATACAATAGATACTTATTTAGTTGTGATAGTGGAAACCTGGAATTCCTGCGTCCTGTACCCAGGGGTGTTTCCAGTGGCAGGCATCTGGCATTGTCCTTAGCTCCAGACTCCGTGTCACAGCTCCCTGTTTTCAAGGCTTTTTTCTTTTTCACCTTCTTTTCATTTAAAACCATCAACACCAACACAACAACAAAACTGTAGAAAAAAATGATCATCTTTCACCCAGGACAAGAAAAAATTATAAAATGGAAACATTTAAAAATAGACTAGATTCTCATCTATCTCACGTGGCTTAGTTTGTGATAGAAATAGACTAGCTTTTTACAATGACTCTCAAATTTGGTGTTAATCAGAAACAAGAGGGCTTGTTAAAACACTTGCTGGGCCCCACTTCCCAGAGATTTGGATTCAGCAAGACTGGGATAGGACTTGAGAATTTGCATGTCTAACAAGTTTCCAGGTGATGCTGATGTCAATAGCCTGTGACCACACTTTGGGAACCACTGGATTGATTCGTTGGTGGGTTCTGAAGTCCTCTGCTCACCATATCCTTCATCCTTTTGGAAACATGCATTGAGTGAAACCTAAGAAATCTGCTAAGGTTGGCTGCTCCATATTTTCACACAGTCGTGCTGATACTGTTTTTTTCCGAAAAGACTTTGTTTGGGGGACAGCTGGTAGAGTGCGTGAGCTCCTCCTCATTGAAGGCTGCCTCCAGAATGCTCTGAATGGACTGCCTTGCTTTCTTCCTAAAATCTTTCCCCAAGAGGGCGTAAAGGAAGGGATTGAAGCAACTATTGGCAGATGCTAGAGCAATGGACACATGGTCCCAGGACATCAGAGCTTCCCCAAAGGGAGTTTCTTGGTCAATAAACAATAACAGGACTCCAACAATGTGGTAAGGAGCCCAGCAGACAAGAAAGACAGCCACCACCACCACGGCCACTCGAAAGGTTTTGTTCCCAGACTTGGCAAAGCGACCCTGTTGCAGTCGGAAGACAATGAGACTGTAACAGGTCACCATGAAAATAAAAGGCAGCAGGAAACCCACCACTAGCCTAGTGATGGTTATCGCCACCATGGGTTTTGACACGTGATTGTCATATGTCAGTTGGCTGAAATTGTAATCCTGGAAATCTTGTGATAACTTAGACTCATATAAGGAATTGCTAGAAGCACTGGGGAAAAGGTCTGAATCAGTAGAGAGAACAGCGTCAGAGTTATCCGGTGGGTTTTTTCTGTGATCTTCAATGGGAAACCCATGGGAGATTGCAGGTGAGCCCACATCAGCAGGTTTATATACATTATAATACAAGTGTTGACTCGTTAATGTAGCAGAATCCATAGGCAGTGGATCTCCAGACGGTCTTTGAAATGTTTGAGACTGGAGGACAGTGGTGGCTGTCCAAGGATGATCACTTGTTTGGAAAGAGGAAGGATCTAACCTATCGTCCATTTCTCCAGGCTGCTGAACAATGGAGTCGTCAAGAGATCTGTTTTCCAGTAGATCTGGATAAAAAGGGTCTTCTGGATAATCTAGTGGGCTGGGGAGATTGAAACTGTAGCCACATATATTTTGGTTGTCTACAGTGAGTGTTTCCCGGTACACGAACACAGGAATACACATTACAAAAGCCACCAGCCAGATAAATCCACAGATAGTGAAAGCCGTTCGCACGCTGCGATGATTCTGGCACCAGATTGGCTTGAGTACCAAAAGACAACGGTCCAGGCTAATGGCAGTAAGCAGGAAGACGCTGGCAAACATGTTGAGGATGATGATGGAGGGGATGAGCTTGCACAGGAACCAGCCGTAGGGCCAGTGTCCCTGAAGAGCTAGATGAGCCAGAGAGAAGGGCAAGGAGAGGCAGCAGAGGAAGTCTGCCACGGTGAGATGGAGGAACCAAACTGTGTTCACCGTCCGCTGCATCTTCAGGCCAGCCACCCACAGTACCAGCCCATTGCCTGGCAAGCCCAGTAAAAAAGTGAGACTGAGAATGACCATGGAGACAACCACATGGGGTTCATCCCAAGGCTGTGAGGGTAAGTCAGTTGAATTGGTCTCAGCAGAGAAAGACGCCATTGAGAAACTTCTGCAAAAAGTTGAAAGACAATGTTAAAACCAACAGCATCTTCTTGAAAGTGTGTATTCTTAGAATTCTGACATTCCCACATGCAGATGTGAAACCACACAGCCATAAGGCCCTCGCACTGTTTTAGTTTTTATTTCTCAGCTTTGCACTGGACCACACAAAAATGTTCTCTGGGAGACAATTTATTAATAAGATCTACTGTATTGATTTAAATGTGTGTCAAAATAGCAACCTCATTTGGAAGTCCGTGTCAATGTAAATTTCTCCTTTTTCTTGTACTTTCCAATCTCTCACTTTCCATTGGCTCCTTTCCTCACCCAGTGTCCCCTATTAAAAATAAAACAAATAAGCTAAGTGAGTGAACAAACAAAAACTTCCAGATTGGAGGTCTCCAACCTGAGGTCATGAAAGGGCTTTAGGAAGCTACATCACCACCTAAAATGATATGCAAAATGTAACTTTACATATTTTCATTTCTCTGAGAGCAGACATTTCGTTCATTCCCTCCACCGGATTTTCAAAGGACTCACACCACAGAAAGAGGTACGCCAGACTTCAGTTATGTCTTTTAGAAACAACTCCGTCTTCTCCTTTTGCTATCACATTTTCAAGAGTTGTTGACTGTCTTTGCATTGACTTCCTCACTACGCATCATTTTTTTCTTGTTTGTATTTTATGAATAAAACTTGGGAAAATAGCTTTATTATTACAAAAGCAGAAAATGTGCATGAAGAAAATTGGGAAATACAGACAAAAAAAGAAAGTAAGGCCAGGCACAGTGGGTCATGCCTATAATCCCAGCACTTTGGCACGCTGAGGTTGGAGGATCACTTGAGGCCAGAAGTAACTTGGGCAACATAGTAAGACCCCATTTCTACAAAAAATTTGTTTAGAAATTAGGCATGGTGGTGCATGCCTGTAGTCCTAGCTACTCAGGAGGCTGAGGCAGGAGGGTGACTCGAGCCCAGGAGTTGGAGGTTGCAGTGAGCTATGATTGTGCCACTGCACTCCAGCCTGGGTGACAGAGGGAGACCCTGTCATCTCTAAAAAATACAAATACAAATAAAAATGTCATATACCTGCCATTCAGTGATTAGTACTTTAATATCTTAATTTGTATCCTTTGGTTCTTTTTTTATGTATATATGTGTGTGTATATGTATATTTTTGTTAAAATTTAACAAAATTAGATTATACTGCACATATTTAAAAATATTCAATTGTGGTAAAATACGTACAATATAAAATTTACCATCTTAACCATTTTTTTTTTTTTTTGAGACAGAGTCTCACTCTCTTACCTGAGGCTAGTACCGTGGCGTCAGCCTAGCTCACAGCAACCTCAAACTCCTGGGCTCCAGCAATCCTACTGTCTCAGCCTCCCGAGTAGCTGGGACTACAGGCATGTGCCACCATGCCCGGCTAATTTCTTCTATATATATTTCTAGCTGTCCAATTAATTTCTTTCTATCTTTGGTAGAGACGGGGTCTTGCTCTTGCTCAGGCTGGTTTCAAACTCCTGAGCTCAGAACGATCTGCCCGCCTCGGCCTCCCAGAGTGCTAGGATTACAGGCGTGAGCCACCGCGCCCGGCCCATCTTAACCATTTTTAAGTGCATAGTTCAGTAGTCCTTGCCATATTCACATTGTTGTGCAACCAATTTTCAGAAATTTTTCATCTTACAAAACTGAAACTATACCCCTTAAACAATTCCTTGTTTGCTCTTCCCCCCATGCCCTGGAAAACACCATTCTATCAATACTTTCAGTTTCTATGAATTTGACTACTCTAGCTACTTTATCTAAGTGGAATCATACAGTGTTTGTCTTTTTCTGTCTAGCTTATTTCACTTAGCATAAAGTCTTCAAGTTTCTGCCATGTTGTGGCATGTGTCAGAATTTCTTTCTTTTTCAGGCTGAATAATATTCCATTGTAAGCTGGACGCCGAAGTGGGAGGATTGCTTGAGGTCAGGAGTTTGAGACCAGCCTGAGCAAAAGCAAGACCCTGTATCTACTAAAAATAGAAAAAATTAGTCGAACATGGTGGCAGATACCTGTAGTCCCAGCTATGCGGGAGGCTGAGGCAGGAGGATCGCTTGAGCCCAGGAGTCTGAGGTTGCTGTGAGCTAGGCCAATGCCACGGCACTCTAGCCCCGACAATAACAAAAAAATAACAAAAAAATAACAAAAAAAATTCCATTGTATGTATATACCACAAAAAAATAACAAAAAAATTCCATTGTATGTATATACCACATTTTGTTTATCCAATCATCCATGGAAGGACATTTGGATTGTTTCTACCTTTTGGCTATTATGAATAATGCAGCTATGAACATGGTTGTAAATACATTTTGTTTTATAAACATTTTCTTTTGTTAGTTAGCAGTCTCCATATTACACAGTAAGACTGTACCTTAAGAAATACCCAGTCTTTATTTAGATTTTCCAACTGTCCCCAAAACATCTTTTACAGCTGGTTTGTCTACAACAATAGTCAATCTAGGATCAGATTTTGTAACAGGATGTTATTTCTCTTAAGCCTCTTAATTTAGCATCATTTCTCTTTTTCAAGATACTGGCTTGTTTTGGGGCTTGTCGTTCTGCCCACTTAACCCTTTGTAATTTATATTCTGCCCCCATCATTCTGTTAAAATTACCTCTAAAAAACAAATTTCAACATTTGTTTCTCTGTACTCATCCTCCACAATATAATGTGTGTCATCTGATTCTTTGACTCCCTAACACTCTCTTCTCTCGGCCTCTGTGACATTACCCTCTCCGAATTCTCAACACTCTTGTAAATGTACCCTACTTTACGGCTTTCCTGAACAACTCACTATTCCGACTTTGTGCCATTTTCTATTCCTTGGCTAATGCTGTTTGCTTCTATCTGGAATTATGCCCTTTACCTTAACTCTTCTTTCCTCCTTCCTTAATCTCTTTCTGTTGAAATCCTACCCATTATTCAAGATCAAGATCAAATGTTATATCTTTCTTGAAGTATTCTTTTATAATGCCAATCAGAGGCTGGGTGCAGTGTCTCACACCTGTAATCCCAGCACTTTGGAACGCCAAGGTGGGAAGATCACTTGAGGCCAGGAATTCAAGAGCAGCCTTTGCAAGACCCTGTCTGTACAAAAAATTAACCTAGCATCGTCGCATGTACCCATAGTCTCAGCTACTTGGGAGGCTGAGGTGGGAGGATCGCTCAAGCCCAAGAGTTTGAGGTCACAGTAAGCTGTGATTAGGCCAGTGCACTTTAGCCTTGGAGAAAGAGTGAGACCCATTCTCTAAAAAAAAAAAAAAAAAATTACCAGTCAGAAATTAATTCTGTAGCTTCTTAATTTGTTCATGTGTGTGGTTGAAACTTTTTTTTTCATATTCTCTATGCAATGACACATTTTGTCTTGTAATTATTATTTAGCTGTCTTATGTATCATTTTGGCCTTCAATTTCATGATGGTAAAAATGAGTCTTGTTCATAAACACTTGTTCCACAGAATTTAGCACAGTGCCTTAATAAGACACCAAAGTTAGGCCGGGCGCGGTGGCTCATGCCTGTAATCCTAGCACTCTGGGAGGCCGAGACGGGCAGATCGTTTGAGCTCAGGAATTCAAGACTAGCCTGAGCAAGAGCGAGACCCCGTGTCTACCAAAAATAGAAAGAAATTAATTGGACAACTAAAAATATACAGAAAAATTAGTCAGGCATGGTGGCGCATGCCTGTAGTCCCAGCTACTCGGGAGGCTGAGGCAGGAGGATCACTTGAGCCCAGGAGTTTGAGGTTGCTGTGAGCTAGGCTGACGCCACGGCACTCACTCTAGCCAGGGCAACGAAGTGAGACTCTGTCTCA
>CAUYSK010040921.1:0-36403 GCA_963575035.1 Avahi laniger | reverse complement strand
CATTATTCTGTTTGAGATGACTGAGAATGGGGCTCTAGTCATTTCTGGCTTGTAAGGTTTCAGTTGAGAAGTCTGAAGTTAGTCTGATGAGCTTTCCTTTGTAAGTTACCTGCTGCTTTTGCCTTACAGCTCATAGGTGCACCTCTTTCATGTTTATTTTGGCCAGTCTGATGACTACGTGTTGTGGTGTTTTCCTCTTTGCAATCAACCTCCCTGGAGTCCTTTGGGCTTCTTATAATTGGATATCTAAATTTCTAGCAAGACCAGGGAAATTTTCCTCAATTATTCCCTCAAATAGATTTTCCAACCTTTATGTATTTTCTTCTTCACCCTCAGGGTGCCTATGATTCTTTTGTTAGGCCTCTTTACATAATCCTATATTTCTTGTAGGCTTTGTTCATTCCTCTTATTTCTCTGCCTATTTCTTTGGCTTATTTGTTTAATTCAAAGGTGTTGTTTTCAAGCTCTGAAATTCTTTCTTTCGCCTGATCTAACCTATTTTTAAGGCTTTCCACTGTGTTTTGTAATTATTTGAATGAATTTTTCATTTCCAGAAGCTCTGCTTGATTTTTTTTTAGCAATTCAATTTCTTTAGTGAATTTTTATTCATTTCCTGCATTGTTTTTGCAGTTTCTTTTTGTTGGATTTCTATTTTATCTTGCATTTCATTGAGCTTCCTTGCAATCCATGTTCAAAATTCTTCATTTATCATTTAATATTCTGATTTTGGTTGGTATCCCTTGCTAGAGAGCTGGCGTTTCCTTTTGGGGGTGTCCTTTTGCTTTGATTCTTCATACTTCCATTGTTCTTTCACTGATTCCTTCTCATTTGGAGCAGCTGTTGCTTCCTACTTTTGGATTTTCCTTTGTTTAGATATTGACATGCCCAGTTTAATCTCTGGCTCGGTAGGTGGTGGTTGTGTGAGAATCAACCACACCCTGTATAATGAGTCATTAAATGTAGTAAAACATTGTGCAAATGGACCTTCCTGTCAGTAGGTGGTGCTTTCTGAAATGAACAAGCTGCAATATTTTTTTGGTGTCCTGTGACCAGCTCTAGTTTCTCAAGAGAAGCACTTTAATACCCCAGGTGGTTGGTGGAGCCATGAACTTCCAGCTGAGTCCTTATTCTCCACTTCAGCATGGGCGGGTGGGGGAGTGAGGCTGGCCATGGCTGGACTGGGTGAGCCTGCTGCCCTCAAGCTCCACAAATGCTTCAGCAGGGGTCAAAGGTCTGCTCCCCTTCTCTGGGTAAAGCTGCCAGGGAGGAGCTGAAGTGGCCCTATTCAACCAGAAAGTCAGTGTGTGGAGGCAGGCCTGCCTGAGACCCTCAGTCAGACAGTCTGGAGCACGACTTGCTCTTTTCTACCCTCCCCTATTCCATGTTTTTTTCTGGGCCTCTGCCTGCAGGCAGGACCTCAAGCCAGCCGAGCTCCCGCACAATTTTGATGTGGGCCAGGAGTTTCCCTGCTCAGGATCCCAGCTTGAGCTGGAAGCGTGACCTTCCATGGGAGGACGGGTGCCCTATGGGCATGCTGCAGTCAGGACCCACACTGCACTGTCACCCCTGATCTGCCCCTGCAGGCACCAACACCTCACAAGACTAATTCACAAATATCCCTTCTGTGCACCAAGGCAATGCCATTGAGACCTAGGTGTACAGGATCTAGTCTGTGGACCTGTCCCCTGGGCCCCAGAGATCAATCTCTGATCATGCCAGGGAAAAGGATACTGGTCCCAAGTCTCCCACAGGGTGCTCAAGGTAGGAGATTTTAATGTTCTTCCACCTAAGGGTGTGTCCCACTCTGCTGGAGTCACCGGTCAAGCAGCACCAGGGAGGGCTGGTGGGCAGGGAGCTTGCCATGTGAACACCCCTCGATCTGCTGCAGGACCCCAGAAGGACAGGTCTGAGCCCCGTTCCCTGAGAAAGCCTCCATGTTGTGGCTCAATTTTCTCGCTCGGCAGCCATGGATTGGGGAGAGGAAAGGGAGAAAAAGAGTCTAGGTGCAAGTAAGTCTGCCCTTTGGTCGTCTTCATCCTTCTCTCCAGGAGGCAGTCCATCCAGAATGATTGGGCTCTGGAGTCACACAGATCACCCAGGACCCACTGGACCCCTGTGGCTCCTGCAGTCTAGGCTGGGTTTGGCAAATGTCGTATGGGGATGAGCAAGATGGAAGCTGAGGGGGGTTGAGGCACCCCGGGGAGGATGAAGGTACCTGGTAGGTAGAGAAGCAATATGGCACCTGCCATCCAGCTTAGGTCTGTGAGGTGGGAGGTGCCCCAGGAGGGCTGGGAGGCTGATGCCCTGTGCACAAAAAGCTCTCCACTTACTGGTGGCAGCAGTCTCTGTGCTCGTGTCGGCAGAAGGTCTCTCCAACAGCTTGGGAGCCCACCAACAGTCTGAGATGCGACAAAGGGGAAAGTTAACCAATCGACTTACCCTTCTTATTGGTCTCTGAGCCTCTCAGGGCTTAATCCCCACTGATGCCTTTCTCTTTCCAGTTCTGCTCTGCAACTCTTCTCGTGGAATCTCCTGAGGTTCAGCACCCTTCCTTCAGACCCTCTTCAGATCTATGTTTGTCTCTCTGTTTTTTCTCTTTTTTCTAAAACTTCTCCTTCTTACTGAGATGCTCTGGCTGGTGGTGTCTCTGGTCCACCGTCTTCTGTTGTGTAGGTTTTCTTCTCTAAAGCCCTTTAAAAATGTTCTGTCAGGAAATGAGTTTGGGTAAAGGGGCTATTTCCCATTTTAATTTCTGCTTTTGAATTAGGTATTCAATTTCAGGTTTAACTCAACTGACAAAATGAGATGTAAGCACTGCTGTTATATGAGCCCTTGTTTAACTGCTGAATATTTCTCCAAAGATTTTTTTTTAGTATATCTCAAAAATCTCCTATAGTTTCAATTTCTTTTGTATGCATGATGAATACTGTCCAGTTGATTATTTTCTCTTCTTAAAATTGTGATAAGACATAAAATTTGCCATCTTGACCATATTGCTTTCCCACTAGCAATGCATGGAAGTTCTAGTTGTTTCAAAACTTCAGTGACTTGGCGGTCTTGAAATTTTGTCATTCAAATGAGTATGTACTGGTGTCTCATTGTGGTTTTAATTTATATTTCCAGTATGATTAATAATGTTGAGTATATTTTCACATTTATTTATCATTCATGCATCTCCTTTGGTGAAATGTGTTCAAAATTCTGTCCTCTGTTAAATTGGGTTTGTATCTTATTATTAGTATATGGGTTACTTTTTAAAAATAAGGATACCAGTTATTTATCATATGTATTTTACAAATATTTTTTCCTAGGCTATTGCCTGCATTTTCACTTTCTTAAATGTGTCTTTTTAACACAAAAGCTTTTAATTCAGATAAAGTCCAGATTTATTGAATTTTGACTATGTCGTTTGGAAAAAAATTTTGTCTAACCAATTTTCCCTCATATACTCATGTATTGTCCTCTATGAGGTGTATATATTTAAACTGACATTATTTTGATTTATTTTGACTTAATTAGCAAATGATTCAAGTTTTGAACATTTTTTGTTATTTTTTATGTATATGTCAAAATTTTTCAGAACAATTTGTTGAAAATCTTATCCTTTCAGTCTTGAACTACTATGGCAGTTTTTTTGAAAATAAATTGACAATATGTGTGTGGTTCTATTTTCAGACTCTATCATCTTGCTATGTCTATCCTTTTATCAGTACTATACTTTTGATTAGCATAGCTCTATAAAAATTCTTAAGATAAAATCTTTCAAATTTGTTATTCTTTCAAAAATTTGTCTTGGGTATTCTCGATCCTATGCATTTTCATATGAATACTGACTGGATTCAGCTTGTCAATTTCTCAAAAAAAAAATCACTAGGAATTTGATAATTGTGGGAACCTGTGGAACATTAGGAGAGAACTGATGAATTGCAATATTGAGTCTTTAGATCCAGAAATGTATGTCTCAGCAATGTTTTATAAGTGTTTTGTAGTTCTTGAATGTATTTCGTTAAGTGTATTTCTAAATATTTCAAACTTTGATACTGTGGTAAACGATATGGTTTTTCAATTTCCAAACTTTCTTTGTATATTGACCTTTTATCCTGGGACCTTGGCTAATCTCATTTATTCGATCTATTAACTTTTTAAGTAGGTAACTAAGGATTTTATAAATAGATGTCGTCTATAAATAGTTACCATATTGGCTCTTCCTTTACAATCTGCACACCATTTATTTTTTTTATGTCATTGGCACATGCGCTCAATGCAATGTTACATGCAAGTTGTGAGAGTGGACATCCCTGCCTTAGTCCCAATATTGGGGGCAAAGCATTCAGATTTTCACTATTAGATATCACATTAGGTTTAGGTTTTTAATAGCCATCCTCTATCAGGTTGAGGAAACCTCCTTTAGTTCTGACACCAGTTACCCAGAGTTAGCACCAGTCTCCACGGGTTTAATGGCTCAGTCCGCCACAAGACTGCCCACATTTCAGATGTCAGCCAGAAGTCTCAGGGGCCACCTGCACCTCTGACCAATTGGGTATAATTTGGGGGGTTCTTATGGCCCCTTTATGTTTGATAATATGCTAGAATGACTCACAGAACTAAATAAAAGTGCTGTCTATACTTAGGATTCCAGTTTTGTTATAAAGGATAAAACTCAGGAATAGCCAAATGAAAAAGATGCCTAGGGCAAAGTTTGGGAGGGTCCCAGATGTGAAACTTTCATCCCCTCTCCCTACAGAGTCGAGGCACCTCACCCTCCTGGTACACCAGTGTTCACCAACCAGGAAACTCCACGAAGCCTGTGTCCAGTTTTGATCTAGGGTCCCACTTTGTAGTCATGATTAATTAAATCACAATCACATGACTAAATTCAATCTCTGGCCCCTCTCCTCTATCCAAAAATGAATCTGGCTAAAAGTTTCAATCCTCTAACAACAAGGTTAGTCATTCTAGTGACCAGTCCCCATTCAAAAATTTTTTAGGGGCCCGCCATGAAGCACCACTAAAGAGTATAAGACATTTCTGCCAGGTGCATGCCCATAGTCCCAGCTACTTGTGAGGCTGAGGCGGGAACCACCAGGTTACCTAAGGAGGGGTGAACTGGCCCAGGTTGGGAATGGAACAGGTAAAAACTCCCATGCTGGTCAATAGTGGGATCACGCATGTGAACAGCCACCGCACTCCAGCTTAGGCAACATAGCAAGACCCCTATCTCTTTCTGTATGTATGTATACACACGAAACAAATAAATACATATTTTTAAAAAGACACTCCTCTCACTCAGAATTCCAAGAATTCTGAAACTGTGTGCCAAGAACCTGGGACAAAGTCCTATATATATTCTTTATTATACTATACCTTCTATTTAACATAGATTAATAGATTTTCAATCATTAAACCTACCTTATGTTCCTAATCTCCCTAGTATATAACTTACTGTCTCTCTCTCTCTCTCTCTCCATATGTATGTGTCAGATTTAATTTGCTAAAACTTTGTTAAGGTTTTTTTGCCTCTACGTTCATGAATAGTGGTCTGTGGTTTTCCTTCAGTATCACTACCGGGTTTTGCTAGCAGGGTAATCATGGCTTTACACAATTAGTTGAGAAGTGTTCCATCCTTATTATTTTTTTGGAAGAGTTTGATAGAGTATGAATTATATGTTCATTACATATTTGGTAGAATTCATTAGTGAAGACATCTTGGTCTGAAGTTTTCAGTAGGAAGGCTTGCTACATTTACACCCAGATTTGTACTACTAGCAGTCTGAAAATACTAATTAAATATCTTTAACAGAGGATTTTTCAGATTATCTATTTCTTCTTGAGTAAGCCTGGTTGGTTGGTATCTTTCAGGAAATTTTGTTCTCTAAATTTCAATTGAGAAAGAGCTGTTTAAAATAATCACATTATTTATGATGTTTCAAAGTATCTAGTACTATACCATCTTTCCTTGCTCCTATTTGTAATATGTGATTTTCGTCTTTTTCTCTGACATGGCTGGAGGTGTATCAATTTTACTAATTTATTCAGAGTACCTGATTCAGAGGTTCATAAATTTTCTTGAAAAAGAAAAACTAAATGAAATAACAAAGCATATGAAACTGGTTCTCAATACACTGAACATCAGACAAATAGTGATCTATAAGGACAAACAAATCATATGATAATGAAGGACCCTGGCTTCCATGTTAAAAAATAACAAAAGAAGAGAAATGAAATCCAATAAAAGCAAAAGGTAATAGTAAAAGTCAGAATGGGGAAAAAAGAAAGAAACAAAGCAGAGAAATTAATGAAACCAAGTGCTTTAACAAGATCAACAAAATTGATGAATCTCTACAGTTAAACCAATCAGGATTAAAAGAGAAATACATACACTACCAGTATCAGGAATAAGAGAGGTGGCATCACTATGAATTCTACAGGTATTAAAATAATAATGAGAGAATATTTTGAAAAATGTGACTACTTAAATGAAGTGGACAAACTCCTTGACAAAAACAATCAAAGCTCCTTCTAGAGACAGAAAATAGATAAGCAGATAAATAGACAAGATGGACAAACGTATGTATAACTTGTACAACCCTCTATCTACCATGGAAATTAAACTTGTAGTTAGAAATTTCCCCACAAAACAAATTCCAGGCCCAGAAAGCATCCCTGGTGAAGTCTACCAAACATTTAAAGAAGACATAAAGCCAATTGTGAAGAATTCTTCACAAACTTTTCCAGAAAGAGCATTTCTTGAAGAGCAAGGAATACTTCCCAACTGATTATGTAAAGCCAGGATTATGCTGGTACCAAAGCCAAATCTAGGCATTAAAGAAAATCAGACACTAACGTCTTTCATGAACATAGATGCAAAAATCTTCAAAATAGAAAAAAAATTCAACAATACATTAAATGAATAATACATCATTACCAAATGGGGATTATCAGAGAAATGCAAGTTTGGTTTAACATTTGAAAATCAGTCAATATAATTCACCATTAAAAGGCTGAAAAAAGTAAAGAAAAACACATATGATTATGGTCACCAGAGTCCAAGAAAACTCCCGACAAAGTCCTACCTCCTTATATTTTTTACCTTTGTATAGCTCCCTTCCACCTTTTACTGGAATTAGTCAGAGTTACCTATAGAATATATCAGAAATGAGGGCCCATCACTTTCATGTTTAGGTAATGACAGATACTGTGGGTTGGTTATTATATGAGTTCTCTCCTGGATCATTTGCTTTGGAACTATTTTTCTTTTTTTTTTTATTTCAGCATATTATTGGAACTATTTTTCTACAGTGGAATACCCCTAGCAAAAGTACAAACGAAAAGAAATAAACTACTGAAACACAGAACAACAAGATGAATCACTAAATAATTATATACAGTTAAAGAAACCAAATACATTAGAGTACATATTAAATTACTCTCAATATATAAAATTCTAGGAAACGCAAACAAAACTACAGTGACAGCAGATCAGTAGTTGTCTAGGGAAGGGTGAGAGGGAGGGAGAGATTTTAAAGGGAATCAGGAAAATTTTGGTATTACAGGTGCAAATGTGTATCAAAACTTATCAAACCATACACTACAAATATGTAGTTTATTGCAGAAAATATTTAGATTAACTGTTCTGACAGTGGACTTTGCCATAGGAGACATAGGTATAGGAGTCCTGAAAATTTATGTAAACCCTAATAACAAAGCCATAATAATGGAAACATGTGGATATACCTTTAGAACGGTCAGTTCCCCATCGTTTGCTGCAGTTCCCCAACTCCCTATTAATCAGTGTCTCTGTACCAATTATGATTCCTCTTTGGGCCTTTTAGAGGACAGCCAGTAACATCTTCCTATCGAATAACAAACTTCAGGAATCCGGGCAGGTCCCAGGGGATCAAGGTCTACTCAAGAGGCCTGTGGAATATGAAAAATCCTCTGGAAACAAGGAACCCAATTCATGTTGCTCCCAGATACTCTGGAGATTGTCACAACACACACCCAACACTTAGGGTGACCCCAGTCACACAAATAATCTTGGCATATTGACCACAAGATTAGGCCCATGAAGACTGGTATTCTTTCCGAAGAGGGTTTAAGCAGCAATGCAAGTTATGCTGACACTAGAACAAGAGCTATTCTTTGCCACCCTACTATCATCTCTGAGACACAAATCGTTGCAGCTCTCACGAAAGCTGGTCATCCCTTCCTATTGGCTTAGCTCGATTCTGTTTCCAATCCAACCCATAAAGTGAACAGAATCCCCAAGATTAAAGGTAGTTTAAAAATTAAGGCATCTGTTGCAAAACCAGAACAATATGAGGCAGGTAATTGCAGGTTAGATATCTTAGAGGCTGGATAAATCCACCATGAGTGCCATATGAGACCAACAAAGTCCACGAAGAAGGGAAACTTTCTCTACAAGTGGCCAGCAGAACAAAGATCCCATCCTCCTGGACAAAACTGGGTCACGCTCATCACATTCATGCTTAAACTAGCCAGGGGAGAAGGAGGGCATGAGAATCCTCAATGGGCTCAGACTACTGACAATCCCTCTAGGGGAAGGACAAGTACAGAGATCTGCCTTGTGAAGCATGCTGAGGTGACTTATACATGTGCAGGATTCGAACAGTGCAAAGATAGATGGCTTCTGTCAGAGGCAATGGCAGTGACATAACTCCAACAAGTGTCCTGGACAGTTTAGAAAGTGCAACATAGCCCCAGAATGCTTCCCACATAGCTGGCATTCAGAAGAATCTCCTCAGGGTACGTGTTCGAATGTATGAAGTTCAACTTCTGGCTGATGGCTACAAACAGCTACTCTTGAAGCTTCTCTGTGGTGTGAGTCGTGTTGAACAAGGAGATGGCATATTTCCTATACTAAGGCCTTTCTCCACTGTGAATTTTCCAATGTCGGATGAGGGAAGCCCTTTGCCTGAAGGCCTTCCCGCATTCACTGCACTTGTATGGCCTTTCTCCTGTGTGAATTCTATGGTGTTGAACAAGTACATGTTTGTGGCTAAAGGCTTTTCCACATTCGCTGCACACGTAAGGCTTTTCACCATTATGAACCCTTTGGTGTGCAATGAGGTCAGAGCTTTGGCTAAAGAACTTCCCACATGCAATGCACTCGTAAGGTCTTGCTCCAGTGTGAACACTCCAGTGTTTAATGAGTCTGTATTTGTGACCAAAGTATTTTCCACATTCACTGCACTCATAAGGCCTTTCTCCAGTGTGAATACTCTCATGCTGAACGAGTGTGGATTTGTGGCTGTAGGCTTTCCCACATTCACTGCACTTGTAAGGCCTTGCTCCAGTGTGTACTCTCTGGTGTACGATAAGGTTAGAGCTATGGTTAAAAACTTTCCCACATATGCCACACTCATAAGGCATTTCTCCAGTGTGGATTCTCTGATGCTGAGCAAGTATAGGTTTGCGGCTAAAGGTTTTCCCACATTCGCCACACTCATAAGGCCTTTCTCCAGTGTGGACTCTCTGATGCTGAACAAGTGAGTCTTTGCGGCTAAAGGCTTTCCCACATTCACTACACTTGTAATGTCTCTGTCCACTGTGAAAGGCCTCCTCACCCTTGGTATTACTATGTGGCTTCCACTCACTGTGAGGGGCATGGTGCTGGAAAAAGCTTGAGCTGGTTGAGAAGTCCTTACAGCCCTCCCCTGTCATAAAAGGCATCTCTGACGGTTGGACAGGGCAGCTGTTAACAGGAAAGGCTCTGCTGTCACCTCTTCTGAAATGTCTCTCTCCACTGTGCTGCTTCTGGTGCTGGTGAAGGTTTGTACTGAACCAGAACTGTTTCCCACATGCCACACACTTATACGGTTTCTGCCCAGGGTATGTCTCCTGATGCTCAGCCAAGTGCAAAATGTCCTTCAAGACCAGGCTACATGTCTCACAGGTGTGAACCTTCTTGGCAGAAAAGCCTTCCTTGGGAGTCCTTATCTGTGACAATCCTTCTCTAGAAATGCTCTGCTCAAAAGGTATCTCCTCATACTCCATTCCATGACAACCTGAAAGCAGAGAAATGCTGTGAAATATTGACGCAGATGGGAGGCAGCCATCCTTACCACAAATGTGTGTCTAACACAACTAAGATCAAGGTCATAGGACTGCCGTCAGGACAAGGAGCCCATGTTCAAGTTGAGTAAAGGTCTGCAATAGCTGGTTTCTAAAGATCATAGAATGGAGGAGGCCTTGACTGGGAAAGGACACAACTGTGGGATACAGAACAGGAAAAAGAGGCAAGGTCTTCAATGAAGTCATTCACAGTCGGATTTCCTTGCTGCTGGGGACAGGTGAGAGCTGTGCAGAAGGTATATCCGTGCCCAAGAAAATCAAATTGCTACTGAGTAGCTGGTATTTAAGAACTATTTTGGTTATGTGCACATCTCATGACACATTAAGTATAGGCCCATGTTGGAGAGAACTGCAGAGGGAGAAGTGGAGAGCAACAGGTGAGAGGCAGAGGTGTGGAACAGCCAGAGGCTAAAGGTCAGAGCACAAAAGGCAAGTATGTAAATGGGTAAGTGGACAGAAAGAGTGACCAGTGGCCTTGGCACAAAAACAACTGTGGGCACAGAGAGGTTATGGAATGATTTGAACCCAACCCTGATGTCACCCCTTTCCCCAGCTCCTACTCACCAGGGCCACTCCCACCTAGAGTCTCTCCGGCAATGGCTGGAGTCACATCCACCCAGTCAGGTACCCAGGGCTCACTGCCCTGCTCCGGTGAGGCAATTACATGAGTCATGGAAGATGCCTGTCCTAAAGGACATACAGGATAGGTGAACGGCCAGCACTGGTCTGGGTGACCCACCCCACAGAGAAGAAAACTAAATATTATAAAAATAATCTCAAAGTAAGGTCTTACAGGAATGGCCCAGTAGTCTCAGCAAGCAATAACCATAATCGTTCTTACACAATTCCTGGCACAGGCGGGCCACAGGAAATGGTAGCTAAAGGAAAGCGGCAGAAAATTGAGGTACAGAAGTGCCATGAATATGGACAGAGGCATCCAGTCAGGGAAAGGACAAGATAAATATGCTCTACTGGGCAAACTACAGGACACTTGACTCCTGGATTCATCCATGGAAGCCTGCTCTGGGACAGCAGGTATTCAGAGTGCTCAGGAACGGGAGGCAGCAGTGCACACAGCTGAGGATCAGGCCCCATATCCACAGCACCTTCTCCAGAACTGGGGAAGGAGGTAGTGCCCATGGCTCTTATGTAAGAAATACAAGGCCACCCTGAGAAAACAGGGAAGGGCAGGGCCCAGTGCAGGACACTGGGGTGGGTGTGATGGCCTTACCCAGCGAGGCCATAAGTGCAAAGTTCTCCAGCATCACATCACGGTACAGGAGCCTCTGAGCCTCATCCAGGAGCTGCCACTCGTCCTGGGAGAAGTACACAAACACGTCCTCAAAGTTCACCTGCCCCTGCCACAGTGGAGAAAGCCAAGTCAATGAGCAGCCTCTCTCCCAAGGACCCCTCCGTGTGCTCCCACATCTACCTGTACACCCTCCTACCTCACTCTTCAGCTTGGAGGAAATACCAGCACTGGGTGCCATTGGTGTCTTCTCTCTCCTCATGGTCACATTGATCACTGCGTCCACCCACAGCAACCATAGGCAAGTGGGCAGGAAAGCACCAACTCAACTCTAGGCATAGGACACATGGCCCCACCCTTGAGTTGCTAAACTCCTGATAGCCACACTGAAAGTTACTTCTACCACCTTTCTGCCAGCTAATTCCTCTGGAGTTGCTGAGATCATGCTTACCAGACAACGAAAGTTGGGCTCACTTTTCTCCCTTAAGCCCAGGGGCCGTCAGTACACACTTATTTCCACATGGACATCACTCTTGAGGTCACATCTGTCTCACAACTCAGGCCCTCCATCCAGTCGGTGGCCTCCACCATCACCTTCCTGGCTTACTAATTGCACCACCACTGTGATGTGAATATTCTCTCTCCTAAACTCCAGTCTACACAATCATCTTCATCCTGAACTCCTCTACAGAACTCCAGTTGTATGTGTCGTGCAGCCCACTTGACACCTCCGCTCAGTGTTCTCTGGAACATCTTAGGCTCTTCACATGGCCACAAATAAACTCTTGATGCCCACACTGAAAGTCACTTCTACCACTGACTTGCCTATCTCTACTGATAGATGGACAAGTCAACAGTAGCTCATAAGGCCAAAAACCTTGGGGTTACCTTTTTTTCTCTCACATCAGTAAATCTGATCCAATCACTTCTCCTATCTACATAGCCACTCCTCTGCCTATCCATTATCTTCACTAATCTGGAATTTTGTAGTAGCCTCTTCCCTAGTCTCCCTGCCTCCATCATAAGCCTCACCACATACCATCTGTTCTCCACTTGGCATCAAGAGGAGGCCATTAAGATCTAGGTCAGACCACATCCCTCCTCTGCTCCACACTTCACCTCGTCAGACCACTCTCAGAATACAGTTCTACCTCCTCAGCCAGTCATCTCAGGCCTGACTCCTGCTCCCCTGCTCTTAGTTCCTATCAGAGGTGGCAGAGCCCTGCTGCTCCTTGAAAATTCCAAATCTCAGTCTCACCTCCAAGTATTTGCACAAGCTGGCTCCTGAGCCTGAAGCAACCTTCCACCCTTATTCCAATGGCTGCTAGAAAAGGAAACCCCTCCATATAGCCCCTGGCCTGCGCCTGGGACCCTGGGCTTAGGGTTTCTCCAGGGTTCCTATACCCAAAGGATCAGAGAGTAACAGGAAAGCATTCTATATGACAACAATCCTAGAGACTGTGTGGAGTGGGGGTGGGAGGTGGGATCAGTGAGAGCATGGACATTCTCCCCTCACCTTTATAGGGTCCATAATTACTTCTGAGATCACGGGAACCTGTGGGAAGAGGGAAATTGAGAAACGAGCAACCATAAAGGAGACCCAAAGGTTCAGGCCTATCCCGTATTCCTGCCCTGTTACAAAGTGACCTGGGGCTGTCTACCCTCTGTGCCTCAGTCTTCAGGGCCACCTCTTAACAACTGTGTTGCCTCGGACTAGTTCTCAATCTTAATTATGCCTCACCATCATCATCATACCCGCTCCCCCATGACCAACCCAAGTCAGTTCTCCCCTGAGCAGTGTATGGAATACTTTTTAAACCCTCAGATCGCATCTCTCATTTGTTCAGAACCTTCCATGGCTCCCATCACCCTCAGAATAGAAACCCAGATGCTAAGATTGACATTCCAGGTGTGACTACTTCTCGCACATCCCGATCTTTTCAGGTACCAAAGACCCAGTTTTCCTGAATGCTCCGGCTGCGTGGCACCTCTAAACCTTTGCATGGGCCGGTGCCTCTGCCCATAACGACCTTCCACACCTCACCGTCCGGGACGCCAGAAATGGGACCCAACTATGAGTTCCCCCACTGTCGTGGACGCGGGGGCCTGGGCTCCAGTAACCCAAGGAGCCCTTTAGGATTCAGAGATGGAGGTCAGGGCGAGGCCCCAGGGACGCACCCACCTGCACCGGGCCCATCAACTTGGCTGCCGCCATCGGCCCGCGGACTAGGGAAAAGAGGAGACAAGTAAGGGAACAAGGGATCCGCTGTCCAAGGCCCGCCCAGCAGCCGGGTCACTCGGCAGCACCACTGCCGAGCCTCGAGCCTGCCTCTTTTCAGGGAAGACAGCGTCTTCTCTCTCTTTTTCCCTTTCCTGTCACCGCGGGTCTGACACTGTTTTCCAGGGACGGATCTGAGGGATTAACCGAAAAGCAAATAAAATGTCCGCCTGAAGGAGGACAGGAAGTCCCACCCGACGTCTTACCCAAGAAGGGAAACGCCCCTTCCCTGGGCCTTCATTGGCCCAGGGCCGCCAAGGCTGCTGGGAAATGTAGTTCACACAGCACCAACGACAGAGAGCGGGATTCCGCGCGACCGCTGGGGCAAACGCCCTGCCACACCGCTAGGGGAACCTGGAAAGAGCGTCTAGAGTTTCTAAGGAGTAGACGGACCTTCCTCTTAAAGGAGCCGCGAATTCTGGTGAATGTAGTCTGTAACATATCACAGAAATGTTCACAGGCATTATTTCAAGCTTCCTTATGCAAAGAATGATCACCAAAAAAATCATATGAACACACACTGTACACTAATGTCATTCAGACTTCTTTAGCTGGAAGTTAATAAATATCATGTTGTTTCTAAACACATGTAGCCTGAAGCTCTAGTTTTGTGAACTTCGGCATTTTAGGTCAAGCACAAGAGAGAAAAGACTCCAGACATAACCACAATGTGGAACATGGAGTAGGGATGTCAGGAGGTGTCAATGAAAAAGAATCCAAACTCTGTAAAATAATTTAAAGAGGTTTATTCTGAGCCAAATGTGTGCAACCATGGCCCAGAAAGCAACACCCAGCAAGCCTGGATCAAGTTAAGTGGTCTTTCCTGCCGTGGCTGGGTTACAACTTGGTTTTATATATTTACACAGAAAATAAATTTCTTAATGCTCAAAGCCAAAGAAGTTTGATCTCAGGCAAAAGGTTTGCAATGAGAAAAGGAATGAAGATGAAAAGAGGTGTATCTTTTGATTGAAATAATTTCTCATCACTGTGTAAAACATAAATATATCTCCTTGCGTAGTTAGAACGATGGAATACCCATGCATAACCTCAGTAAAATATGAATTGAAAGGAGACATTGCTCAATGTTTTAAATCTTTTATATTTCCAAGTGGAAAGTAAATGTATTTACAACACTATACAATACTCTAATGTATTAAATGTTTGCCATTTCTAGCTTAAATACAGTAAACAGAATCAGCATATATACTTTTCAAGCTAGAAAAGACTTAGAATGTTAAAAAAATTAACTCAAAATGAGTCATAGCCCAAGAACACAAATTAAAAAAAAGATGTACAACTTCTAAAAGAAAACACAGAGGAAAATCTTTGTGGTCATGTTAAGCAGATATTTCTTAGATACAAAACCAAAAATAAAACCGTAAGAGAAAAACTGATAAATTGGACTTCGTCAAAATTAAGATTTTATGGTTTTTAAAAGACCTATTAATAGAATGAAAGGATGAGCCAAAGACTGAGAAAAAGTATTTGCAAATCACATACCTGGGTGATTTGAATGCAGAATATATTAATAAATCTCAAAATTCCATACTAAGACAACAAAAAGGCCGGGCGAGGTGACTCAAGCCTGTAATCCTTGCACTTTGGGAGGAGGAGATGGGAGGCTCGCTTGAGCTCGGGAGTTCGAGATCAGCCTGAGCAAGAATGAGACCCCATCTCTACTAAAAATAGAAAAATTAGCTGGATGTTGTGGTGTGTGCCTGTAGTCCTAGCTACTTGAGAGGTTGAGGCAGGAGTTTGAGCCCAGGAGTTTGAGGTTGCAGTGAGATATGATCATGTCACTGCACTCTATTCAGGGCGACAGAGCAAGATTCTATCAAAAAAACAAAAAACTTAACAAAAACCAACATAAACAACTTAGTAAAAAATAAGTAAAAGATTGAACAGACATTTCCATGGAGAAATTATACGAATTTCAAATAAGCGCATGTAAAGTTGCTCAACGTCATTAGTCCTGAGGAAAATGCCATTTAAAACCAGCATGAGATACTGCTATGTATCCACTGGATCAGCTAAAATTCAAAACGCTGGCCATACTAAGCATTAATGAGGATACAGAGGACTGGAAAACTCATACACTGCTGGTGGGAATGCAAAGTTATACAATTATCACAGAAAATGGCTTCTTTTAAAATTAAACATACACTTACCATGTGACCCATCAATCCAACTCTTGGGTATTTACCCTAGTGAAATGAAAACCTGTGATCAAAAAAAAAATTCCTGAGGCAAACATATGTTGGTTTTATTATTAACCTACAGTTTCTGACAGAAAAAGTCCTTAACAAATTAATGGATTAACAAGTATGGCACATAGTTTGGAAGACTAGTTAGAAGTATAAAGAATGAAGTATTAATACACAAAACAAAGGTGAATCACAAATGCATTACACTAAGTGAATGAAGCCAGACTGGAAAAGGCTGCATACTGTTGGATTCCATTTACATGACTCTGGAAGGTGTGTCCCTTAAACTCCAAAGAGGCAAAAATCACATCCATGATCCTGGGGCCAGGAGTAAGGGAAAGAATTGATTTGAATGTGGCATGGGATATGAGGAGAGAGCTGGTAACTGAGCACTGAATGCACAATCACATCCAGTTTCTTACATTGCTCCTTTCCCCATCGCCTGCCCCAGCTACTATGTCCTCCTTCCTGTTACTCCAACTCACCAAGTTTTTTCTCACCTGATCTTTTTGGAACTTGCTCTGCCTTTTACCTGAGTATTTTAAACTTGGCTTTGTCATGGATTTGTCTTTCTCATTTTTCTTAATTTTCACCTTCATAAAAGCCACTCACATTTAGCCCATTTGAAAGAACAATGTCTCCAGACCGCCATTCATAAACATTTTCAATTCTTTCCTTGATTCGACCACTCTTCCCTCATATTGTCCTTTTTCTACATCCATTATTTTTACCACCATATTTACAACAACTTCTCACTTTTTTGTTCCATTCTAGGTCCAGTTTTCAGACAGACAGAGTGTGGACTGAGCAAATTCCACAAAACTGGACCAATATTTTCAAGGTTTGGCCTCGGAGAAGAGACTTTAGAGTATTTGGGTGGTATGTGTAGATAACTTTCTTCAAGTATTTTTGGTCATTTTTTGGTGAATCAGAATTCAATAGAGCAAAGAAATTCAGATAAGTATGAAAGCTGGGATGCCTGTGGGAGCAAGGAGAGGGTTATGGCAGTCAGGAATAGCTGTACTCTTGGTGGTTGGTGATCCTTGGTTACTTGATTCCACTGGAGCTTCAGAATAGTACATGGTCACCAAGGCAACATCTGCATAGGATGGTGTCTTCTGGTGTAAGACTGTGATTGGGTAATAATAGGTCACGGAGCTGCTTACCTGTTGTGGAGCAGAACTGCTGCTCTGAAATATCAAGTTCCTCTCTCCCTGAGGAGATAGTTCTATTTCCCCATTCTGTAGCCTCACCTCCCTGTCCACTTTTCCTTCTAAAAATAGTTCAGATGGAAAGTTAGTTCTGACTTTCTAGCAGACTTCAAGTGTCTAAGGACCAGATGGCCATATCCAGTGGAAGTCCAGAATTTCCAGAGCTTCTGGATGGTGGATCATTCCATTAAGCTCTAATCTTGGGGAATCCGGGAAATTCTCAACAAAATCTGCTTGGTCGGTTGTAGACCTCAGCCCTCCCTCATTCCCTGAAGCAGCTCATGTGTTGAAGCTTGACTTGTAACTGGGCTCCGAGGAGCATCTGCCTCTCATGTTCTCTTGGATAAGTTAGGCTTCCAGAACACTGAAGACTGTGGTCTCCAGCCCTTAAGGAGATCTGGTAAAAGGTAGGGCCTTGGCTTCAAACTTTAGTGTTCCCACTCTTTATAGACATGGAAATATTCCTAAAGGCTGGAAATAAAAATGGATTCCAGAGGTTACAGAGAAAACCTACAGACACAGAATACGTTGTTTTATTTTGAAAGTATCTGCATGGAAGTTATTTTGTGAATTCATTGAGATATAAATGAATTTTACCTAAACTACATAATTAGTCTGTTCTTTCCTCACTGATCATGTTATTTGCATTACACATATTTATGAATTTGTTTTAGTCTTTCAATGATTCCTGTGACAAAATTAAACTGTTTACATAAACTTTTTCTTTATTTATTTTAAAATTGTCACACATTCAGTAGAATGTTCATTAGAGGTATACAGTTTGTTTTTTATTAGAAACCACCTCTGGGATTCTCCCTGAACCTATTCTGGTTCAGAGGGCTGCCCAATAAAATAATTATAGTAAAATTTTTAAAAAGATACATCTGTGAAACAACCATCCATGATAAAATATAGTTTGTTAGGCATCCTCTCTCCTCACATCTCTTGCCTGACTGACACCCCTCCTAGAGCTGACATTTGCATGACATTTTTGTTAATCATTTTGATAACCATTCTGTTGATGTCTTTAATTTTGCCACCTATGTAGGTTTCCCTAAATGATATACTGTTTCTTATTGTCAGATTTTGAATTTTCAATAGATTATATTATACTGTGTGCAGGACTAGATTCTGTAATATGTTTGTTAGATTCATCCACAGAAGTTCACGTCATGGTGATCAGCTCATTTTCATGACTTACCCATAATCTGTTAGGTAAATAATCCAGAATCTACTCTTCTGAGGGGTGTTCTCAAGGAAGTGAGACACCTCTTCCTGTCCTTGGCTTAACGGGAGGAAGTTCCTCTACACCTTGCCCCAATCCTGTCAGTGGGTCCATCTCTCCTCACCCTCCTCCTCCCCTGTCTTCCATGTGCCATATCATGGCCTGACTAAAATAACTAATGCTGAATACAAACACCACGGCCACTGTGGAAGTGACAAAGAACTTGGGTCTCTATCCTATCACATCGTCAACCCCAATATTGACTCACCTCCTCCTTTTCAGACTCAGCTAGTACTGAACACCTAGTTTCAGAAAATTCCAAGAAGGAAGGAATGCTTCATCACCTTTTGTCCTTGTGAGGCGCCCCAAGGCTGTGATGAAGTTGGTCATTGCTCAGCCCACAGATGGAAGGGATAGGAGAAGAATCAGGAGAAGGAGAGTGACGCAAAAGGACAGCAGTAAATGGTAGGGGCTGAAGTGGGACAACATATAGTAAAGGGTTGGCATCAGCTGCTTGTTGTCAGCAACTGTCCCCCACTCTACCCACCTGTGGGGAGTTGACTTTGTACTCGGAAGTGGAAAGGCAGTGGGAACATGAAGTAGGAAGGCACGAAGGGGAGAAATCTGGGGGAGAGGAATCCTGGCTGTGGGTGGGAGGCCTATTGTCCTGCCTGAACACCAACATTGAGTCCTTGAGAAAAGAAAGGGAAAAAATGAGCGTCAGGCGAAGGAGGAAAGTGAATTCTTGAGATCCCCGAGTATCTCACCGCCCACATCCATAATTCAGAGCCTTTTTTTATTCTCACACATCAGACATCGCGTCGCCACCGTGGACTTTAAAATTGGGCGTTCCCTTGCCAAAGGAAATTTGGGGATGTATACACGATTCTGCCCAAAGAAACCACTTTATTCTCTTCAAGTCCTTCAAGCGGAGGAAAGAGTGGAGCAGCAGCTGCTCAGGGAAAATTGAAATCCAGGCACATCTACAGCAACGACAGTCTCTGCACGAGTCCAGCAGCACTTCCGTGCCCTGTCTTCCTCAGCTCCGTCTCCGCAGCTTTGCCGGCCTCTGAAGTTTGGAGATGCGGAACTACATTACCCAGAAGACGCTGCGCCGTGCGGCGGGGCGCTCGGCCAATGGAAACGGGTGTTTCCGTAAACGCACTGGGCGGGACGTCCGGCGCCGAGTTCGCGGCGATCCATTTAACGGCTCTTCACAGGTTTATCTGAACCGAGGGCCGGGAGAGCAGGCTCTGAGCTGAGGCGGCGAGAGCGGGAAGGCGCGGGAGGAGGCAGGCGTCGTCCTCACCGCACTGAGGCGGGTCGAGCCTCGGCGGCGGCGCTCAGGGTGAGCCGGGTGCCCGCCCGGTCGTTCTCCTGTCCCCGCTCCGCTCCCAGAGTCCGATGGCGGCCGCCGTGCTGAGGGACCCGGCTCTGGTAAGTGCCGCGCCCTCCGGTGCTCACCCGCCCCGGGCCTCACCCCAGTCCTAAAGCCCTGCGGAGGCCGCCTGCTCAGGACCCTGGGTCCAAAACAGTGGGGCGCTTGTGGCCGGGGTCCTATTTCCGACACCCAGTGTGACAGGCGGCCGGCCAGTGCAGAGGCTCGGGCGTTCCTGAGCCCACAGTCCATAGTCCACGGCCCTAAACCCGAGATTTGCCCGAGGTGTCAGGTGCACAGCTTGTGAGGGGACGAAGCACGCGTGCAATTACAGCCCGAGTAGGGCCTTCATTCTGCGGGCGCTGCTGGGCCATGGAGAGTTGGAAACAGAGGAGGGACTCGATCTGTTTTTCAAAGTTTTCCAGAGGCTTCTCAGTGGAAAACATACTAGGGTGGGATGATGAGGGTGAAGACAAGGAGACTTGTGAGTAGGTAAATCCAAGAGACTAATGGAGAGCTCTGGTGGGATTGATTATAGAGAGGGGTGGAGTGACCAGATCTCAGAACAATTTTAAAAACTGAACAGTCCCTGTAATCCCAGCTACTCAGAAGGTCAAGGCGGGAGGATCGTTCGAGGCCAGGAGTTCGAGACCAGCTCTGGCAATGTAGCGAGACCCCATCTCTACAAAAAAAATTAAAAATTAATTGGGCATGGTGACGTGCACCTGTAGTCCCAGCTACTTGGGAGGCTGAGGCTGGAGGATCGTTTGAGCCCAGGAGTTTGAGGCTGCAGTGAGCTATGATCACACCATTACACTCCAGCCTGGGGGACAGAGTGAGATCCCAGCTATTAAATAAATAAATAAATAAAATATATGTGCGTGTGTGTGTGTGTATAAAAACCGAACAGACAAGATTTCCTGCCACATCAGATGTGGCTGTGTATGAAAGAAAGTGAGGAATGAAGGACCATGCTGGTTTTCTGTTTGTATTTTTTTTTTTTTCCTGAACATTTGGAAGGATGGAGATGGGAAAATCTGTGCAGGGAGCAGGTTTCAGGAAGATAAGGAGTTGGATTTTGGACATGGTGATACTGAGATGTCCCAAAGTGGGGGTGTCACATGGTCAGCTTACTCACATCTGGAATTCTGGGAAGGGATCTGGGCTGGAGATATCCAAGAGGTAGTAAGTGGAGGCCTGGACCAAGGCAAGGCTTGGGGCTCCTGTTTAGGAGGGAGAATATTAACATTTTTATTTCAGATGGGCGCTGAGGTGAAGGCAGGGAGAGAGGATCCTGGAGGGTGGGGCTGCCTGGAGAGGGTGGAATTCTGTGGTCCTACGTGGTTCTGTCTGGTGTCTGTAGGAATGATGGGTTATAGAGTATGAGGACCCAGAACTGGGATGGAGACTAACATGTTGGGTGATATAGATTTGCCACCCCAGGTTCAGCAGACCTCTTGTCTACTCCCTGTGGATAAAAGGAAAGGTCAGCCAGGCTGGTGGAGCAGCCGGAAGTTCCCCCAGCCTTCACTGAAGGAAGGATGCTCACCTGCTCCAGCAGTAAGGAGTTACCAGGATTGCACAGTGTATAACAGGCAGCTCCAGGTTGCCAAAAGGACTGGTTTGACTCAGGTTCCTCAGGCCAAGGCCTCCACTTTATGAATTAAATACTTATTTAAGCACTAATTGATGTGAGGCTGAGGGCGGGGAGATACAATGTGGTGTAGGGGGCAGTGGTGGCAGTGAGGGGTGGGGGATGTAAAGGAAGGCATGACAGGTGCGTACCAGGGAGGCAGAGCACGTGCACCTTGGGAGGGTGTGCGAATGTTTGGCCGGCCCCAGGGCCGTGGCACTGAGACATATATTGAAGTGTGAGCCCTGGTTTGGTTGTACCTGAGATGAAGGATCTAGGGGACCTCAGGGGAACTGCCTGAAAAGAGGGGTGTGGCCCTACATGCCAGGCTCAGAGCTTAGATATCTGCCCACCTGCCGGTTGTTGCTGTGGGAGGACACAGTGACCAATGGTACCGAGGAGAGAGTGGGTATCAGTGGCCCTGGGATCTGTTATAGTATCTGTGGTTGAGCCATGGGGAGGATGGTGAGCAGGGGTGTGTGTTTGGGGGATGCCTAGAATCCTAGGGAAGGAGGCTGCATATGAACTCAACTTTCCCTACCTTGGTAGGACCATGTGACCTTTGAGGACGTGGCTGTCTGCTTCTCCCAGGAGGAATGGAAACTGCTTGACGAAGCTCAGAGGCTCCTGTACCGCAGTGTGATGCTGGAGAACTTTACACTTACTGCCTCTCTGGGTAAGGCCCTCATACCCAACACCAGCATCCTGGGCTGGGCTATGTTCTTCCTCCTTTTCCTAGAGACAGGTCTGTCCTTCCTGTAGATGGACACTGCTTCTTAACCCCCTGTCCTGAAGTAGGTGTTGTAACGGATAGGCCTGTGCTGTAACACTGTTGCCTTCTGTCCCTGAGCTGCCCCAAAGCCATGCAGGAATGGGTTTGGGCATCCAGAATCTTGCAGTCAGCCTAGTGGATCTCATCCTGTTGGCCTCTCCATGGCCTGGTTATGCTGTGCAGATCTGTGGCAGTTCTGCGCCCCAGGTTCTGCCTTCATCCTCTCACCAACATACCTCAGGGTCTGTCTATGCCAGGATTGAGTCAGTGACATGATCAGTTTAACTGGGTCGTTCCTGCAAGACCCTTCTCCAAGTTCTTTTTGTACTGTTTAATTTTCTTTCTTGTGGTCTGTTGCAGGGTGGGTCACTTTGGCCCAGTGCTGGCCACTTAACCTGTCCTGTCTCCCTTAGGACTTGCATCTTCCAGGAGCCATGAAATAATCCAACTGGAGTCATGGGGAGAGCCCTTCATGCCTGCCTGGGGATTCATACCTCCAGCCTTGCCAAAAGGTACTTGGAGGGTGGAGCTTAGAGAGAGATGGACTCAGGGATGGGTTCAAATCATACCAGGAGTCTTTCCAGTGGTCCTTGGCATTTTGATGCCAAAGCAAGGGGCCACCGCTAATTTCCATCTTTTCTTCCTCAGTTGCTTACTTATCACTTCTGTTCTGCTTTCTGACCCCTGTCTGTCCCCATTTCTCTGCCCCCCATGTCTCACCCCTTCCTCTGCAACACCCTCTGGCAGTGACTTCCACTAAATGTGTCATGGGGTGTGCAGTTATCCTTGGATAGTCCTCAAACACCAGCTATTCAGTTGTAGTTGGTTTTTCTGGGCTTGGACACCCCCTTTTGCACTGTATCCTGTGTCCCCAGCAGCCAAGGCCCTGCAGAAAGCCATTTGCAGGAGTGTGTTGGGGACCCTGCCTCCCCTCTCTGTGCAGCACCCCATCCTTGCATCCTTAATGCTCATGAGGCCCCCCAGTCTGTGAGCTTACCAGGTTCAGCACTGCACAGTGGGTCCTTCCCCGCTCTGACCTCTTGTTCTGCCAGCCATCCCAGGAACTCCTTACTGGAGGTGTCAGACACATATTAGTGAGGGGGCTGTCTCCTCACATCAAAGTCTACGTCAGCATTTCTCTGCTTGCAGGTTGTTGGCATGGAGTGGAGGCTAAGGAGATGCCTTCTAAGCAGAGTGCTTCTGTAGAAGTAGTGCTTGGTTCACATGTTTACCAACACCAGCAGCTGCACTGTAGAGAGAAACTCTTAAAAAGAGAAAGAGGGTGGGTCCCAGTTTTAAGGAGCTGCAGAGTCCACCTGTCAGAGAAGCTCTTCCACAGCAGAGAGGACGGGAAGGACTTCCCGACCAGCGTGGGTCTTCACAAGCACCAGATGACTCACAGTAGAGGGGAGCCACACAGGAGCATCGAAAGTGGGGAGGCCTTTCACACTGGAAAAAGGCATTATGAATGCAGTGAATGTGGGAAAGCCTTTGGTCAGAAATATTTACTTGTTCAGCACCAGAGACTACACACTGGAGAAAAGCCTTATGAATGCAGTGAATGTGGGAAATTATTTAGCCATAAATCCAACCTTTTCATACACCAAATAGTTCACACTGGAGAAAGGCCTTATGGGTGTAATGAATGTGGAAAATCCTTTAGCCGCAATGCTGACCTCATTCAACACCAGAGAGTTCACACCGGAGAAAAGCCTTTTACATGCAATGAGTGTGGAAAAGCTTTCAGGCATAATTCTACACTTGTTCAGCATCACAGAATCCACACTGGAGTAAGGCCTTATGAGTGCAGCGAATGTGGGAAATTCTTTAGCTTCAACTCCAGCCTTGTGAAACATCAGAGAGTCCACACTGGAGAAAGACCTTATAAGTGCAGTGAATGTGGGAAATTCTATAGTCACAAGTCCAGCCTTATTAATCATTGGCGAGTTCACACTGGCGAAAGGCCATATGAATGCAGTGAATGTGGGAAATTTTTCAGCCAAAGCTCTAGCCTCATGCAACATCGAAAAGTTCACACTGGAGAAAAGCCTTTTAAGTGCAGTGAATGTGGGAGATTCTTTAGTGAGAATTCCAGCCTTGTTAAGCATCAGAGAGTTCACACTGGAGCAAGGCCTTATGAGTGCAGAGAATGTGGAAAGTTTTTTCGCCACAGCTCCAGTCTTGTTAAACATCGGAGGATTCACACTGGAGAAATGCCTTATGAGTGCAGCAATTGTGGGAAATCCTTTAGCCAGCGTTTCAACCTCATTCAACACCAGAAAGTTCACACTGGAGAAAAGTCTTGAATGCAAAAAATGTGGGAAAGCCTTTAGCCACACCTCCAATCTCATTCATCACTGAAGATTTCACAGACCTGAAAGGCCTTATGAATGCAAAGAATGTGGAAAAACCTTTAACCAAATGTCTGCTCTGATTCTGTAACAGCATCTTTACAACCCAGGTAGGCCTTATGAATACAGTGAAAGTGGAGAAAGGTCTTAGGAGTGCACCATACGTGCTATCTCCCAGTCTATATAACTTGACTTAAAATGGAGAAACACTGAGAGTACCCTTTATAAGGGAGCCAGCAATTGAACATCATCCATCCAAATATGCACACGGGGACGGGATGAGAATTCCTGACAGATTTCTCCCAAGAAGATTGCGCTCTGCCTGGGAGCCCCCGGGGGACGGAGCCCTGTGTTCTCAGATCTACCCATCTGGAGTAGAGTTTCCATCTTGTTGAGTTAGGAAGGGAGGAGGGAAGGAGTGGTCTTCTTTCAAAGGTGACTGATTTACTGTTGTTACTGAATGTTAGATTTTTTTGAATAATTATTTTTTAATTTGCTATATACCCATAGCACCATTTCCAGAGACTTTGAATTGTGTTTTTATAATTTTTGCTAGTTTAGCTGAATCTATGAAGCTTTTCATGCTGTCATGCTGGAATTTGATCCAAATGTTTAAAATATCAAGAACCTGAAAAATTGTGTTCTAAATGGTTATGCATTTCACATTTCCTCCTGGAGTATGTTAAATTCCCAGTTTCTTCACATCCTTACCAACAATCTGTATGTATGTAAATCATGGGCCATTCATTTTAGCCATTTTAGCAGGTGTATAGTAGTATTTCATTGTGGTTTTTATTTGCATTTTCCTAGTGACATAGTGTTGAACATTTTTCATATGTGTATTTGTCATATATCTTCTTTAGTGAAATGTCTGTTCATACTGTTTGCCTGTTTTAAAAAAATTTGGTTGGTTTCTTATTGTTTTGTAATTTAATAATAATCCTGGATACAAGTTCCTTATTTGATATAAGCTTTGACAATATTTTTTCACAGTCTGTGGCTTTTGTTTTCGTCTCTTAACAGTATCTTTCCTAGAACAGAATTTCTTAATTTTGATGAAGTCCAGTTTATCTATTTGCTCTTTTATCAATTATGCATTTGGTGTTGCATTCTCTCTCTTATTGTACCATATCTTTGCCTTTAAGTAAAAGTGAGTTTGCTGTTGGATTCTTATGTGTCTTTTAAAATACTAGAAGAAGATAGAGAATTCAACATATTAAATATATAGATAATATGTACATATTCCTTATCTCTTCTGAGACAGCCCAGCATATTTACCGCCCAATTATTGGCAGTAGCTTTGAGCATATTTACCACCTAATTATTGGGCTTTGAGCATATTTACCACTTTGAGCATATTTACCACCCAGATATTGGGGGTAGTGTGTATACACACACACACACACACACACACACACACACTTTTTTTTTTAAAGGAACCAGAACTACTCAGAAAAGAGGCTGTTTTCAGGTTGGGGTAGAAAAGGTACAACAAGAGCCTAGGAAATATACTTGCATTAGGAAGTAAAGAAATGTCCACAGAATAATGTTGATGTATTAGCTTTTTTATTGCTGTCCGAAGAAATTACAACAAACTTACAGTTGGAAAGAAATAAATGTATTATCTTACAGTTCTGTAGGTCATAAGTATAAAACAGGTCTCACTGGGTTAAAATCAAGGTGTCGGCAGGATGGTGGACCTTTGTGGAGTTTCTAAGGGAGAATCTGTTTCCTGTTCATTTGAGTTGTTAGCATGTTTCAGTTATTTGTGGTTGTAGGACTTAGATTCATTTTTCTTGATAACATCAGTTGGGGGTCATCCCTCAAACATGTAAGAATTTTTACAGATTACTTAAGGAATAAATAATACCAATTGTACATAAACTCTTCCAAAAAGATAAACATTCAAACACTTCCCAGTTAGCATTAACATGACACCAAAAGCAGGCAATGATATTAAAACAAAACTATAGACCAATACCCTCATGAACATGGACACAAAACCTTAACAAAAATTTTAACAAATTGAATCCAGCCATATACATATATAAGCAATAATAATCATAACCTGGAGAGGTTTATCAGGAATGCAAGGTTGATTCAAGAATTCAAACTCTATTAATGTCTGTATTAACAGATTAATTAAAAATTATGTGAAAGATGTAGCAAAAGCATTTCACAAAATTCAAAATTAGGTTATGACAATCTCAGCACATTAGGACTAGATGGCAGTTTCCTCAGTTTGATATAGGGTATCTGCAAAAAACTGACAGCTAACAAGATATTTGGCATATGCTTTTACATTTTTAAGATTCATTCCTAACATTGTTTTGCTCAGTAGGAATACAGGAGAAAACTTAACAATGGTTCAGAAATACCAATCATATAGTTCCGCTTCATAATAAACTACATAGCAGTTATACCACATGTCTACAGGGTTCTGACTAACCATTTTACTACCAATATATTGATTGGCAAACTAATTTTTTTCTAGTAATATGACAATTTTGACTATAAACTCAAATAATTGCTGTTTTGTATTTGTACAAAAACTAATTTTTTAAAAAAATCAGTTGACTATATAGTCAAAATTTCAAATAAATCCCTTTACAGGTACAAAGTTTTCCACGTATTATTAATTTTCCAAAGTCATTGCATTGAAATATATTTACAAAATACCAAAACTGAAATTCAAATAGAAATCTGTCAATCTACTGAAAATTAATCATTACAGATGAGAATATAAACAAAAACATACTAGCTTTCTAGAGGGGAGAAAAGAATATTAAGCAAAAATTATATCAGAAAAACAAAAAGCCTGGCCTCCAAATAAAAGAGCTAATAATTGATTAAAATAATAATCTTACTGATACTTAAAACCATTATCTCCATTATTAGGAATAATGTATTATCAGCTCATTCTCATATATTATAGTCATCACATGTATATAAATACATATATAAACACAGCCACTTTATCAAGACTAAGCAAGTTTAGATTTATATCTGAACAAATTTTGATTAACCATACTAATGATTTCCAAGTGAAGTAAATAGAAAATTTGGTTCCAGTATTTCATTTTCTTGCCAAATTGCATTTGGAAAAAAATATTAGCTGGCTCATCTATTTTAATACTAGTATATTCCTGATCATATTAGGCCAATACACAGGCAAACTTAAAAGATCCTAATTTTGCAGGAAGAGACATTGGTGAGTCAGCATCAAAGTATCACAATAACTCTCCAGTCAGTAGCCCCAAAGACATGGAGATCTATAAACTACCTGAAAAGGAATTCAAAATAGTTACTTTTAGGAAGCTCAGCAAGATACAAAAGAACACAGATAAACTCAATGAAACCCCGGAAAACAACACAAGAACAAAACTAGAAATTCAACAGAGAGATAGAGACCATAAAAAAAAAACAAAACAGAAGTCCTAGAACTAAAGAATACAATAAATAAAATAAAAATACAATAGAGAACTTCAATAGCAGACTCAATTAAGCAGAAGAATAAATCTGTGAACTTTAAGACAGATCTTTCAAAATTAGCTAGTCAGAGAAACAAAAAGAAGGAAAAAGAGTGATGAATGCCTATGGAATTTACCATAAGGGAACTAAATACGCATTATGGGAGTCATAGAAGAAGAAGAGAAAGGGGTCAGAGGGTCTATTTTAAAAAATAATGGCTAAAAACTTCCCAAATCTTGAGGGCAGGGTGGATATGGACATCCAGATCTATGAAGCTTCAAAATCCTCAAAAATGTTCAATCCAAAGTGGTCTTTATGAAGACACAGTTGACCCCTGAACAATTTGTGTTTGGACTGTGTGGGTCCATCTATATGCAGATTTTTTTAAAAAAATAAATACAATTGGCTCTCTGTATCCACAAGTTCTGTCTCTGAAACCAAATGGAGATCAAAAATATGGTAGATGCAGGATGTGAAACCCACATATGCTGAGGGCTGACTATTCATATATGCATGTTCTGTAGGGCTAACTGTGGGATTGGAGTATGTAAAAATTTTGGTATATGTAGCCGGGCGCGGTGGCTCATGCCTATAATCCTAGCTCTCTGGGAGGCCAAGGCAGGCAGATCGTTTGAGCTCAGGAGTTCGAGACCAGCCTGAGCAAGAGCGAGACCCCGTCTGTACCAAAAATAGAAAGAAATTAATTGGACAGCTAAAAATATATAGAAAAAACTAGCCAGGCATGGTGGCACATGCCTATAGTCCCAACTACTTGGGAGGCTGAGGCAGTAGGATTGCTTAAGCCCAGGAGTCTGAGGTTGCTGTGAGCTAGGCTAACGCCACGGCACTCTAGCCCGGGCAACAAAGTGAGATTCTGTCTCAAAAAAAAAATAAAAAAATAAAAAAATAAATAAAGATTTTGGTATATGTAGAAGGTCCTGGATCCAATCCCCCATGGATACCAAGGAACAACTGCATAGTCAAATTGTCAAAAGTCAAAAGCACAAAAAATTTTGAAAGTAGCAAGAGAAAAGCAACATGTTGCATACAAAGGAATTCCATCAGACTATTAGCAGATTTTTCAGCAGAAACCTTGCAGGCCAGGAGAGAAGGCAATAATATAGTAGTCCTCCTTTTTCCGCAATTTCACTTTTCATGGTTTTGGTTACTCAAAGTCAAACATGGTCAGAAAATATTACTGTAGCACAATAAGATATTTTAAGACAGAGGAAAACCACATTCACATAATTTTTATTATAGTATATTGCTATAATTCTTCTATTTTATTATTAGTCATTATTGTCAATTTCTTACTGTCCCTAATCTATAAACTTTATCATAGATATGTCCTTTAGAAAAAAATACAATATGTATAAAGTTCAGTACTATCTGCAGTTTCAGGTATCCACTGGGGGTCTTGGAATGTATTCTCCATGGTTAAGGGGTGACTATATTTAGAATTCTGGAAAAGATTTCTAACCCAGAATACTATTACTATAGTCTTCAAAAATAAAGAATAAATAACAACTTTCCCAGGTAAAATAAAAGGAGTTTTTCAAGCAGAAATGAAAAGACATGAATTGCTAACGTAAGAACATATGGAAGTGCTGGGTGCAGTGGCTCACACCTATTATTCCAGTGCTTTGGGATGCTGAGGTGGAGGACTGATTGAGGCCAGGAGTTCAAGACCAGCCCGTGCAACATAGAGAGATCCTACATCTACAAAAACAATTTTTTTTTAATCAGCCAGGCATGGTGGCACACTCCTGTAGTCCCAGCTATGCAGAAGGCTGAGGCAGGAGGATCACTTGAGCCCACACTTGAGGTCCCAGTGAGCTATAATCATGCTACTACACTCTAGTTTGGACAACAGAGTGAGACTCTGTCTCTAAAAAAATAAATAAATAAAAAAAATTTAAAAAATATGAAAGTATTAAATTCACTGGTAAAAGTAAATATTTACTAAAAGTCAGAACGTTCTACATTCTGGTGATGTGTAAATCACTTATATCTCTAGTATAAAAGTAAAATGACAAAACTGTTAAACATAAAATATTGGGGGGAGAGTAAAGAGTAGAGTTTTTGAACGTGATTAAAGTTGTTATTACCTTGAAAGACACTATTATTATATAATTAAAAGATAGTTTATGTCAGCTTCATGATAACCACAAAGCAAAAACTTTAAAAAGAAGCAATCAAAGCATAACACTATAGAAAATCATCAAAACAATGGACAGTAAGATAGAAATAAAGAAAAAAAGAATCCACGAAAGAACTAGAGAACAAAAAAATGGCAGTAGGAAGTCCCTACTATTCAATAATAACCTTGAATATAAGTGGATTCAATTCTCCAATCAAAAACCAGCATGGCTGAGTAGATGAAAAAGCAGGATCCAATTATATGCTGCCCATTAGAGACTCGCTCTAGCATTAAGAATATACATAGAGTGAAAGTAAAGAGATGAAAGAAGATATTCCAGGCAAATGATATCCAAAAGAGAGCATGAGTGGCTATACTTACATCAGACAAAATGGACTTCAAGTCAAAAACTGTCATAAAAGACAAGAATTATATTCTTCAAGAGAATATAAAAATTGTAAATATATATATACACACCCAACATTGGAGCACCTAAATATATAAAGCAAATATTAATACATATGAAGAGAAAAATGGACAGCAGTACGATAATAATAGGGAACTTCAGTACCCCATTCTCAACAACAAAGAGATCATCTAAACAGAAAATCAGTAAGGAAATGATGGACTTGAACTATGTTTTAGACCAAATAGACCTAACAGGCATATACAGGACATTCTATCTAACAGACGCAGAATACATTCTTCCCACATGGAACATTCTCCAGGATACATCATACATCAGACAACAAACCAAATCTTAACAAATTTAATAAGATGGAAATCATATAGTGTTTTTTCTAACCACAAATGGTATGAAACTGTCAGTAATAGGAGGAAAATTGGAAAATTCACAAATATATGGAAATTAACATATTCCTAAGCAACTAATTGGTCAAAGAAGAAATCAAAAAGAAACTAATAAATACTTTGAGACTAACAAAAATGAGTGACATCATCAAAGCTCACTGCAAACTGAAACTCCTAGGCTCAAGCAATTCTCCTGCCTCAGCCTCCCAAATAGCTGGGACTAGAGGGATGCACCACCATGCCTGGCTAATTTTTCTATTTTTTGTAGAGACAGGGTCTCCCTCATGCTCAGGCCGGTCTTGAGCTCTTAATTATTACTTGGATTTATACATATGTAAAAACTCACCAAGTTGAATCATTAAGATTCATAAACATTAATATATGTAAATTATACCTTGGATTTTTAAAAAATAGGAAAGAAAAAGAAACTTCTGGTTTTCAGTCTGGTATGTAAGGATCTTAGAAGTTGCCACTCCATCCTAACATGTAAAAAGCTGAATAAACTGAAAAATAAACACTTCTTAGCTCTGTTAGAGAAGGAAGGTCACCAGGAAAACTTCCACCCCCAAAATTGTAGAGACAGACAGGCAAACACAGAGAATCACAACTTACTAGAGCAAAAATCACCAAGCAGTTTCTGTGGGAACTAGTGCCAGGGCAGAAAAAGCTGACTGTAACTGATGGATTACTGGAGGCTCAGGGTGGACAAGACTGACAGTTAAAAACTTGAGGAGGAGGACCCAGCCACAGGGCAGCCATGATGTTGTGTGTTTTACCTCCAGTGAATACTGAAGGAAAAAAACCCTTGATATTTCAGCAAAGTAACCATTTTGAAATACACCAGACCATTCTGCTCTTCTTTAGAAGGAATGCCCTCAGGAGAAAATTTTCTTATCAGGAGAAAACTTTTATTTTACCAGAACCTAACTTTTGGAGTTTTATCAGAGTCTAACCACCTGAGGGAAGGGAAACACCAACCTCCAGCCCCCTCTGGCAATCTCGTCCCACCTGAGGTGGCAGGAGTCTCCAAAGCACTGGTAAAATTTACAATCCACTGGCACAGGCTCACCAAAAGACTGAGACATAGTAATAGGATTACAGAGCACCCCCACCTCCACACATATATGCTTTACCCCACATTACAGTAGCCCCCCCTTATCCACAAAGGATGTTCCAAGACCCCCAATAGATGCCTAAAACTGTGTACCAAATCCTTTATGTGCTATGTTTTATCCTATACATACATACTCATGATAAAGTTTAATTTATAAACCAGGCACAGTAAGTAATTAACAATAGCTAATAACAAAATAGAACGATTACAGCAATATACTGTAATCCAAGTCATGTGAATGTGGTCTCTCTTGCTGTCTCTCAAAATATCTTATTGTGCTATAGATCTCAGCAACTTAGGATATTATTTTTTTCGTATTAAGTAGAGAACCTTCACCTTTCAGTTAACGGAATCATTTTTTTTGCTTCTCTTTGGCATATCCAAATTGCCAAAATCATTATTCTTGTATTTGGGGCCATTATTAAGTAAAACAAAGGTTACTTGAACACAAGCACTGTGATATCACAATAGTCAACATGATAACAGAGATGGCAACTAAGTGACTAACAGGCAAGTGGCATATACATAACAGATACACTGGACAAGGGATGATTCATATTCCAGGCAGGACACAGTGAGAGACTTCATCACACTACTCAGAATGGCTTGAAATTTAAAACGTATAAACCATTTGTTTCTGGCATTTCCATTTAATATTTTTGGACCACACCTGACCATGGGTAAGTGAAACTGTGGAAAGCAAAACTGCAGATAAGAGGAGACTACTGAGCTAAAGATCTGTTTATATTGGTTACTTTTACACAATACAAAATGTCTGGCTATCAAAATTACAAGGCAAAACAAAAACCAAAATCACAATTTGAAGAAATAGCATCAGAACCAGACTCAGATGTGGCAGAGATGTTGGAATTTTCAGACCAGAAGTTTAAAACAACTATGATTAATATGCTAAGAGCATCAGTGGATAAAATAATGGATGGGCTATGTAAGCAGACAGATGTAAATTCTAAGAATCAAAAAGAAATGCTAGAAATAAAAAACACAGTAATAGTAATGAAGACTGCCTTCTATGGGCTTATTAGTAGACTGGACATGGCTGAGAAGAGAATCTCCAAGCTTGAGGATATCTCAATAGAAATCTCCAAAAGCAAACACAGTTCTGTTTTTTCCTTCTCCATATGTATATCTTTTTCTATTGACTTACTACATTAGGTAAGATTCCAGTGCGATGTTGAAAAGCAGTGCCTTCTTTATCTTAATGAGAAAGCTTTGAGTTTCTCAGAATCAAATATGTTATCTATAGGTTTTTCACAGAATTCTTTATCAAGTTGAAGAAATTCACCTATATTTCTAATTTGCTAATTTTTTAAAAATCATGAATAGGTGTTGGATTTTGTCATACTCTTTTTCTGAATCTCTTGATATGCAATGTGATTTTTATTCTTTAGCCTATTGATATGTTACATTAATTGATTTTTGAATGTTGAACCAGCCTTGCATACTTGTGATAAATCCCACTTGGTTCTTGTGTACAATTATTTTTATACAGAGTTGCATTCAATTTGCTAATATTTTGTTGAGGATTTTTGCATTTATGTTCATGAAAGATATTGGTGTGTGGTTTTCTTTTCTTGTAAGGCCTTTTTTGATTTTAGCATTATAATGCTGGACAGATGAGTTGGAAAGTATTCCCTTTGCTCCTATCCTCTGAGACAGATTGTAGGGAATTTATATAGTTTCTTCCTTAAATGTTTGGTAGTGAACTCACCTGGGCCTATTTCTGTTTTGGAAAGTTATTAATCATTGATTCAATTTTTAAATAGATATAGGCCTATTCAGATTGTCTACTTTTTTGTGTTAGATTTTTGGAAGATTATGTCTTTCAAGGAATTGGTCCATTTCATTTCATCTAGGTTATCAAAATTGTAGGCATACAATTGTTTGGAATATTATTTTATATCCTTTTAGTGTCTATGAAATCTATAGTGATTTCCCCTCTGTCATTTCCAACATTAGTAATTTATTTATTCTATTTTTTTTTCTTGGTTAGCCTGGCTAGAAGTTTTATTGATCTTTTTAAAGTACCAAATTTTGAGTTTATTGAGTTTCTCCATTGATTTCCTATTTTCAATTTCATTGATTTCTGCTCTAATTTTTGTTATTCCTTTTCTTCTGCTTACTTTGGATTTAATTCGTTCTAGTTTTTCTAGTGTCCTAAGGTAGAAGCTTAGGTGATTGATTTTAGATATTTATTTTTTTCTAATATGTGCATTCTATGCTGTTAATATTCCTCTAAACTGCTTTACTTCATTTCACAAATTTTGATAAGTTATGTTTTTATTTTCATTTAATTCAAAATATTTCAGAATTTCTCTTGATTTCTTCTTTAATGTATGGGTTATTTAGAAGTGTGTTATTTAATCTCAAGTATTTGTGGATTTTCCAGCTATCCGTTACTGATTTCTAGTTTAATTTCATTGTGATCTGAGAGCAGACATTGTATGATTTGTAATCTTCTAAATTTGTTAAAGTGTGTTTTATGACCCAGAATATGGCCTATTTTGGTGAATGTTTCTTTTGAGCTTGAGAGCAATGTATATTTTTCTGTCATTGGATGAAGTAGTCTAAAGATGTCCATTATATCCATTTGATTGATGATGTAGTTCACTTCCCAGCTCAGCGTCAGATTTAGGCTTTGGCCTCGATCCATTTACTGCTGAGTGGGTCACTCTGAGTGGTTCCTCATGTGAAGTGGTTCCTTTCACTTAACCTGGATTTCTAAAGGCCCTCTACTTCCTGAGAAACCCTTACACATGTCGTAAAGAAACAGAACTGCCAGATCTGTGATGACAATGAGACAGTAATTTATTAACACTAAACTGTATTCTAAAACTGGGCTTCTTTCCAAGGAACAGAACTGCTGAGTATGGATTAGCACCCACTACCCCGCCCTCAGTGTAGTCACTTGTCTTTATTATATTGGTGAAATCTTGCCTTATTTTAGGATGATGATTTAATCTAAGGTGCAGCTGGATTGAATACAATTAAAAGTTTTTAAACATAAATTAGTCAACTCATAACTTATATGGGAAACGTGATTTCTGGCCACCTGTATCCTAAAAGTGGAACTTCAACATTGCACTCTCTTAAGAAGAAAATAATCCAATGAACACAGACAACCAGCATATACATCACTGAAGAAACCATGAAGGTGTTAAAGAGTAAGTATATCCCACAGTCTTTCACCGAGAAAAATAATATTTATCTACATCCCTAAGTATCATATTTTACACAGTGTTTATTTAGGCCACTAATTCCCAATTTTTATGTATATTCACATCACCTGGGAAATTGCCCAGTTCATCAGATGATTCTAACCTACCCAGACTGTGAGAAGCTTAACTGTAGACCATACACTGTGATGATCTCACAATCACCTTTGACCAATCTGTTCTAAGGGAAAATGCTCAGAGAAAACCTCCCCCAATACCAGGAATAATTCCACTAAATTCAGGCTTCCCTAGGCCACAAAATGCAGCAAATGTCATGCAGTAGCTAACCCAGCCACCTTATGTCCTTTTTTCTCTAGATTATCTGACGTCAGCATGCACACTGGAGACGTCTTTCCTCCAGGAAGTTCTTACCAAGCTCTTTCAATGTGCTGTTGAGTTTGGTTTGCTAATATTTTACTGGGGAGTTTCTCTGATGTAAATCAGAATTTCTCTGATGTAACTTGTCCCAACACAGGAGAGCTTTTTCCAAACACTACAAATATGGCTTCTTATCATTATTATACTTGTGGTTTTTCAGCCCAAGCCCTGAAAACTTTTATGAACTAGCAAGAAAGCATTCAGGAAAGAAAACTGACATATCTATGTCCCTACATCATTTCCACTCTGTACCCTCTGTAAACTGAATTTGATAGAAAAGTGAAGAAGTGCAGATGTCCTTAGGCATCCATTGTTGGCAGTGAATTAGTTTGTCCTCTATTCCTCCAGACTGGAACTAGTTATATACCCTCCTTGGGATAATTAAAACAATGTTGACTCGAATAGTTTTTTAGACCTTATTCTCTCATGGAACTCCATTCTCAAAATGTGTTCCAAGTTCACATAGCCACAGATAATTTGGAAAACTTATCTTCACTGTCAATTCATTTTTGGTATAGTGAATGTAGGTTTTATAAATTTTCAACAAGGTAAGAATAAGATGTAAGTGTATCTTCTGAAGATTTTGTTTTTGTCATTTATATTTCTGCTGATTTTTGTCTGGTTTACCAATTTTCGAGAAGATGTGCAAAATCGAAATTTTAATAATTTATTTACCACAATTCTTTTTTTCTTTGAATAATTTTTATAATAATGTATATTTTGCCGGGCGCGGTGGCTCACGCCTGTAATCCTAGCTCTCTGGGAGGCCGAGGCGGGCGGATTGTTTGAGCTCAGGAGTTCGAGACCAGCCTGAGCAAGAGCGAGACCCCGTCTCTACCAAAAATAGAAAGAAATTAATTG
>CAUYSK010040919.1:0-38635 GCA_963575035.1 Avahi laniger | reverse complement strand
GCTACACGGCCTTCCAGCAGGTCAACATAACCTCTCCGCTACAGTTCCCTTCACATGTCATGTGAGGAGAACAGCACTTACCTCATGGAAATGCTGTAGATTAATGAGTTTATTAAGTGCTCAGAACAGCGTCTAGCACATAATGAGAGCTCGATTAGTATTACCTATAATCACTGGTGCCTTATTCAACTTTCACTACAAATCTTTGAGGGAGGTTCTATTTGTGCCCCTTATCAATGAGTGAGGAACTTAAAGGTCACAGCTTCTAAGAGACTTACCAAAAGCCCCCAGGGAAATAAGTGGGAGAGTTAGGATTTGAACCCAAGTCTGAGCTGTTTGTTTAGCAACTATTCCGTAAAATCTACCGTAATACCTATCTGGTCACATTTACCAAACTCACATGTTAAGCAAAATCACACTCACATATGAAAATGTAAAAGACTCAACATGTCTGAAACTTTGTAACCAAACAGCAGCTAACCCAGCTTTGCTACTGTTCTATTTGCTCTGGCCCCTCAGCTCTCTAAGCAGGGAGCATTCATGCTCTGTAGGCCCTAATTACCTTTCCTTCCCACATGCGACCAGTCCCTGGCCCTTCTGATCTTCCCCACTCTCCCTGAGCGCTGTGCGACGACTTCACGTGCTCACCACTCAGATCCCCAGCTACCATGAACTTCCGTCATTCCTACTTTCTGATTTCAGGTTCTTTGCCTTCCAATACATACCACTGCCAGAATAATCTTCAAAAAGACTGATTACAACCTTCAAGTTTAATTCAACAGTATAAATATTTCTTGAGTATCTATGTGCAAGGCACTATGACAGAGATAACATGAGCAAGACAGTCCTTGTCTTCAGGAGCTCAGTCCAGAAAAGAGGCGTAAGATGTGATTCTATGAGACAAAGCAGAGCCAGATAAAGCCCCTAAGAGAGGCCTGCCGTTCTACGGGGGTGTTCAAAGGAGGGAGAGATCACAGGCCTTCAGACATCGCCTTCAGATCAGGAAAAGATTAATGAAGGAAATTAAGTTTAAAAACGTACAGCATTTCCACATGGAGAAAACAGAAGAGCAGGCACTCTGGGCAGGAAACTGCAGGACAAAATGGAAGACAGGAAGCCTGAGTGTTTGGCTAGGCCTTGCGGTGCACAGAGGAATGTGCAGGAAGGAGGTTGGAAAAGCTGATTTGGGCCATAATATAAAAGGTCCAGACTCCCGGGCCAAGGAGCTAGCATCGAATGCAGAAGTTGAATCTCCACAGCTCCCCTCTGGTCCACAGGCAGCTACACCCCAACTCCCATGGGGCCACCCCAACATTACATCCTGCCATCCCTCACTGCTCATCACAGTGCTTCCCTGCCTCCCCCTGCTCTGCTCAGCGCTGGCTCCCACCCTCTCCCCACCACAGGAAATCACCCACATTCCTCAAGGCCTGGTTCAAATCTCCCCTTCTCCCTGAAGTATGTCTTGACCACCACAGTCTAAAATAAAACCACCTTCTCTTAAGTGCAGCAACTGCCATTATACAATTTATTTGGCAATTAATCATGTGGTACTTCTAACATCTGTTATCAGTCTTAAATCATCTTTCCTTTTTCTTATTATTTACCAGGGATATTTATGTCTTGACTCCCCAGTGACGTGCTCATTATAACTCCACAGTGGGCCAGGAGTGTTTCCTACACCTAGATGATCACCAGAAGCTGAGGAGCTTAAAAATAGATTTCATCAGGTGACTCTGATGACCAGCTGCGTATGCAATCCACTACCCCATGGTCTAGCGCAGGGCCCTGCTATGCTATGAATCGTTAGCTAGTACTACAAATATTTGTGATTTTTACTTCATGTCTCGAGAAATAGGTACATCAGTGTGCACTCCCACAAGGAGTATCCAACAGTCCCTGTTTCTTGCCAACCCTGCTTCTACTTGGTACTGTTACTTTTCGTAAATCTGATGGGTGTGAAAGAAGTATTTGTTGTTTTAATTTACATTTCCCTATTTGCTAGAGAAGATTGCACAACTTTTCAGACGTCGTTCAGATTTTCTCAGATAAAACTGCCTGTTCTTATCTTTTGCCCATTCTTCTATTGAACTAATTGTGTCTATTATAGATTTTCAAAGTTCTTTGTGCATTCTAAATACCAATCCTGTTATATGTTATAAATATCTTCTCTCAGTCTGTCACTTTCCTTGTTTTATAGTTTCATATAAAACAGACATTTTTAGTCTTAATACAGACAAATATACTCTCATTTATGTTTTGAGTTGCACAGAAGAACTGAGCAACTGTAAGTATACTTTCTGTATCCTTATAAATCCTTTCCTACTCAGGGAACAATAAGCTACTATATTTTCTTACAGTTTTAAAGTCTTGTTTTTCCTGGCTTTAATGTATCTCAGAGTTATGATCTAATTTCACCTTTGTCCCCATATGCTAGGTCAAGCTAACCGGTCCCAAAGCATCTATTGAACAATTCATTAGTTTCCCACCGACAGCACGGAAGTCTGCCTCCACGCCACTGACGCCTGTCTATTCCACGTCGATGCCACTGTCCTAGCTGCTCTCACTTTGCAAGTCTTATCTCACAGGGCAGAGCCCATCTCCCTTATTCGTTACTCAGAGTCTGCGTGCTGCTCCTGGACTTTTATTCTATCATACAATTAACTCTGTTAGTTCCATGAAAAGAGTTGTTGAAATTTTGACTGAAATAACATGGAATTTATATAGCATGAGAGAGTAAGGATACCCTTACAATGTTGAATATTTTTTCCATCAACACTGGCACATCATCTCTTCATTTATCTGTATCTTTTCTTTTTTAGGTCTTTTGATTTCTATTTTAACATTTTTTAAAAAAATATAAAAGACATATTGTGTTATACTTATTGTGAGGATTCTTATAGTTTCTGTTGCCACTGTGAATGGTTTTTGTTTTTTTTTTTTTTTTTTAAAGAGACAAGGTCTTGCTATGTTGCCAGGCTACACCTGTGGGCTCAAGCAATACTCCTGCCTCAGCCTCCCAAGTAGCTGGGATGACAAGTACACACCACCACGTCAGGCTCAGTATTTTTAATCTATTACTTTTTCTGCTTGGTTACTGTTGGTCCATAGGAACACCATTGATTTTTTTATCTTTTAACTGAGGAAATTTTTCTGTACTTTCATTTTTTTCTACTAATTAAGCCTCTATAATTTCTATGTAGTTAAACATATCACCAGCAAATCACATTTTTGTCTCTTCATTTTCATTCCTTGTGTCATATATATACATATATTTATATGCATATACACAAACGTATAGCTATATATATAGGGTTTTTATCTAATTATGTTATGTGGAAATTTGAGTACAGAGTTTAAATAATATTAGTGATGACTGTAGGCATCCATATTTTGCTCTTTATTTTAAATGAAGTACTAAAAGTTTGCTAGTTTCACCTTTAAATATGATGTTTAATGTAGGTTTTTGGAAGGTACTCTTTTTCAGATTAAGGACAAGTCCTACCATTCCTAGTCTGCTACAAATTATCATTATGAAGAACACTGCATTTCACTGACTACATTTTATACAACTAAGGAAACAATCACATTTGTTTCTCAGTGAGTTATATTATGTGGCAAACTGCATTTCCAAAGATGGTCACAACAATATCTCCCTTCCCATATACTCTTTTTTGCTGTGACCATGTCACTCCTCCATCAAAAGATGGAGTCTTGGCCAGGTATGGTGGGTCACGCCTGTAATCCCAGAGCTTTGGAAGGTTAAAGAAAGGACTGCTCAAAGCCAGGAGTTTGAGACTAACCTGGCAACATTGTAAGACACCGCATCTATGGAAAAATTTTTTTAAACGCAGGATGTGATGGCTCACAGATGTACCCCTAGCACTTTGGGAGGCCGAATCGCTTGAGGCCACGAGTTCAAGACTGGCTTGGGCAATAGTGAGACTGCATTTGTAAAAAAATTTTTTTTAATTAGCCAGGCGTGGTGGCATGCACCTGTAGTCCCAGCTACTCATGAGACTCATGCAGGAGGATCACTAGAGCCCAGAAGGTGGAGGCTGCAGTGAGCTATATGATGATGCCACTGCACTCTAACACAGGCAACAGAGCGAGATTCTGTGTCAAATAAAATTTAAAAAATACATAAAAATTTTAAAAAGATGGAGTCTAACTTCCTTTCCCTTTAATCTGAACTGGCATTACAAACCAGTGACTGGTTTGTAATCAATATAACGTGGTAGATGCGATGCTGCATGACTTCCAAGGCTAGGCCAGAAATGGCCAAGGAACACAGCCAGCCATCGTGCTATGAGAAGCCTGGAACAAAGGTAATGGCCAAGTATAGGCCTGTCAGGTGACCATCTCCATTGTGTTTTTTGTGTTGATTTTCTGAGGGGGAGTAGGGGGTGTTGTTCAAAGTATCATAAAGTTTTTCAAGAAAAAGAAGACTGCAAGCCAGGTTAGAACACTGAAAAGAATGATGGTCGATGGTCAAGAGTGAGGGGCGCACAGCAATGCTGGTAAGAATGCACTTGAATCTCATCTCTCGGGAGGACACTCTGGCACCACGTATTCAAAGATTTGAAAATGCACATACTTTTGGAAGTAAATACTTACAGGAATGCATCTTAAGGAAACAAACAAATGCCCCCAAATAAGAGAAAGCTAGTCATTTAAGACTTTTTTTTTTAAACAATGGTGGAAAAAAACTTGAACAACAAAAAACTTGGGAAGTGGAAATAATTTAAACATTCAAAACTGGAAGTTGGTTAATAATATTAGGATATCTTTTAAAAATGCAGTCGTCAAAAATGACTATAGTTACGTGTTTTACATAAAAGAGCATATATAGGTAAGTTTTAAAGTTAGGTCACAGAACAGAAGGAGGCCATTTCTGTTTAAAATATTTACTGATACATGCCCAGAAACAGTCTGAAGAACATGGACCAAAATGTTAACTAGTGGTCACCTCTTCGTGATGGAATTACTGGTGATTTTAATTTTTCTGTGTATTTTCCTGTGCTCTCAAGGGGGAAAAAAATTACTGAAAACATACCCCACCCCCTTTCCCTGACTTAAGTGTACTGAGATTTTCAACTGCAGTAGTAGGGTTCTAAGTCACTCAGTTAACCAGATTAATATTTTAAAGAGAAAGAGGCAGTAATACAACTTTCATCTTTTTTTTAAAAAGGTGCATTTTTAGGAGTGAAGAATCAATAAGTCTTTAATTAACCCTCAAATGGTTAAGGTGGAAACTCACCCCCACACACACAAGAAAAAAAGGAGGGTTAAAATAATATGATAAGATGGTAGTATTTGGAGAATCTAGGTAAAGAATATGAGAATTCTTTACACTATTCTCCCAATTTTTCTTTAAGTCTGAAGTTATTCTAAAATAAATGGTTTTAAAAAAAAAGTATCCACACAATAACCCAAAGTTTTTGAATTACAATAGTACATGTACAAATAAATGTATGTGTTTGTGTGACAGAGAGAAGAGCTGGGAATAATGAAAACAGTTCGAGGTTTCTATTTCATTTAGTCCACACAGATTCTTTAAAAACGTAAGAAGTACTGCTTACATATATAATTTTAGACCAAATTTTCAGCTCAGGCAAAAACCAGAGTTCACACAAGTTTGTGGGAGAAGAGGTGAAAAGAACCAAGCCATCTGCATCATTTCCACAAGGAATTAAAATAAAACAAAACAAAAACCAGGCCTCAAAAATCTACTTCATCAAAAAGGGCAGGAATCGCTCAATCAGTGGAAGTTAATGACCACTGAGGGCAAAGCACAGAAAGCGCCGTCCAGAGTCTGGGATGCATCGGTATTACCAGCAGGAAACCCACAGGCACAGGCTCTTTCAGTGGCCAATTTCTGTTTGGTGATTTGCACATTTTTTACCATAGAACCTAGAAATGATGAAGTTGTGCTGGTCATAACAAAACCCTTTTTGTGTGACAGAATTGTGACAGGCTCCCAGGACCTAACCCAGAAGGAAGCAGGGCCCTATTTTTCCCAAGAGAAGGAGACTGAGCAGATTCCAGGACACCAGTCAGGGAGAAGTTTCCATCCTAGTGCCCTCTGCTAGCTTGCAAGAGCTTGCACCTCAACAGCTCTAGGATACAGATGATTGCATGTATTCACACTTCATCACGTAAGCTGGCCAAGGAATCCTAGTGTGAGTAAAGAATCTCTCTGACAACCAAATCTCACTACCCATCTATACAAAGCAAACCCGCCCTGAATGCAAGCACTCACTACAGCCGTTCTATGCGGGCGGCCTACCTCCAAAGGCCCTGGTTCTTGGCCCCCACTCCCAGACCCGGACAGGGCCTGTGAGGGCGCCCTGCTAGTGTCACTGTAGCTCAGTTTCTTCATCCGTGCATGCGCAATACCAGCACCCTCATAGGTATATTGGGAGGACTGGTGAAATGTCTTCTATAAATTATTCTCAATTGTAAGGATGAACAGGCTTATAAATACAAGGTCAAAGCAGTATTTTTTAAAAAAATTTTTAATACTGCAATTACTTCCTTCTTTTGCAATGGAGTCCCATAAGGAGGATCAAGAGTATCACTGTTGACTGCTGCTCTGAAGGCCTCCTCTCTCCATCTGGCAGAAACCCCAAAGAGAGAGGTCTACCATGATTTCAATCAACTAAAAAAAAAATCTCAAGAGAAGTTGTACAATGGTTTCCTGGAACACCCAGAGTAGAAGAAACATGGGAAACCAACATAGCTTGTTACCCTCTCCTATGAAAGCAGGCAATAAAAGAAGAGACAGTCTGGGGAAGAAGAAATGCAAATATGTAGGGAAAATGTTGTTTCCCCCATCTCTCTCTGCCACAAAAGCCTGGCATAGTGACTCCACTAAATTGCAGTGGCTTCCATAATAAAACATTTAACCTTGGCTAAGTTAACCTCTTTAGCCATAAAAAAAAAAAAAAAAGTTGGGGGGGGACACGAAATTAAGCTTACGGGAAATAAACCTAATCAAAACCAAGCAGTAACAAACGGCAGCAGAAACATTTCTACTGTATCACATCCCACAGGCTGGCCAAGAGCCCGGAATTTTCATTACAACTTTTCAAAGAGAGGGAGAGGAGGAGGAAAAAAGATTTAACAAAAGCATCATCAAGGCCCCAACCCAGGATGCCCTGCTGTACAACCAAAATTTGTGAGAGGTCAGCCTTTCAGCGAGTCAAAGACCCAGCATGTGGAAACTGGCAGGCCTTTTATACAGTGGGAGGGGTTCTTAAAACGACTACTGTTTTGCACTGAAGTCTCCGAGCTTCACAGATCATTAAAGGTTTCTGAACCACAGAGAAAGGAGGGCAGAGTTAAGGAAATAAATCAAAAGTTCCTCTGGGATGCACAAATGCTTACTTGGAATAGGCTTTCAGCACGAATATCCTCCACATTAAACAACAGGGAGGACTTTTCAAAATAAAAGCAGAAAAGAGATTCATTTTGTTATAAGGAATGCACTTTCCTTTTGGTTTAAGGTTATGTGTGCTATAAAAAAATGACTCCTGCTGTCAGTGCTGGGGGAGGTGGAGGCCGGGCTGGGGGCAGGGGTAGTGGTGAGAGAAAACAAGTACAAGCGAACAAAACCCCAGAGAAATGCTCTGTTTGGAATACCCCAAACAAGTTGAAAGGTCTTGTAATGATGGTAGGATGTGAGGTAGGAAAATGGTGTTAGACAGGAATTTCTATTACGTTCATTCCTTGCCATACTTGCCTAAAAATTGAAATCATTTCCTCACAGCCAGAAAGAATTCTCATTTTTCTTATGCAACATACACAGTTTAAGACCTGGGGAAACAGACCATGCCATCTTGAAGGCAGAGCCTCTCATTTCTTAAGGAAGCATCAGCTGTCTCAAAACCAGCAGAGGGAGTACAGCATTTGAACAAGAGGGAATGGCCAACCGGATACCTACGGATGTATGCTTAGCCGAGACAATGGTTGTGAAACTGAGATAGATTTAGACAGACACATAGACACACACACACACGTACCTTTTGACCTTGCTCTCCCGTTATTCAGCAATGGTAAACAGAATGAAATGCGAGACAACCCACTCAGACTGGATGAGCTTGTTATAAAGCCAAGTGAGGCAGCAGAGAGAAAAGTGGAACTGTCTGCACTTCTTTCAGGATGCGGTTACCGTGAACAGCATTGCTTGGGGTAGAGGAATCTAGACAGGGGAAAGGCTCAGTAAAGGTAGGAAGTCCAATTCGGAAAACTGACAGCAAGCACTAGAACAATCATTTTACCTTAAAATCCAGGGCTCCTATGTTAGTTCGTGAACAGCCCATTTCCAAAGTTTTTGCTTATGAGGGAGCAGAGAGGAGAACTCTGTCATTCAAGCTTTGCTTTTAATAGCTGATGTGAAACAAAAGCAGCAAACAGATGAAGGCGTGTGTCTACTAAATGGCTGCTATCATAATCTTCAGTCTGAGTTTACCAAAACACACAGGAATGAGTTCAGGAATTAACTGGTGCCAAGATTATCAGCATGGCAAGGTTCCCAGGAGGGTCTGGGGTCATGATTAAAGCTAATGGTCTCTCCCAGGAGGAAAGAGCCTACTATTTCATGCATGATTATGTTGTGCTTTGGCACTGGAAATCTTTGCTCAGGTCTATTCTAAGTATCAAAATGGCTTAATTAACGGTCAGTCTGAGTATGCACTGCTATACCAAGCAATATCTTAACATTAACACTTTCTTATTGCGGGAATTTAGAACTGGGTTAAAAATGGCAAATTCAAGACGTGCTCAATTCAACAGAACAAACAAAACCTGTATGTGACTTTACGCTACTCTAGGAAATGTGCGCGGATGCACAGCGGGCACTGAATTAATACACACGCCTGTCTGCCAGGTGGAGGAGAGGACCAGGCAAGGGATGGGAGCCACCGTGGCTGCTCTGCGCTGCTGGGTCCATCTCTGCCACTTTCTCCTTTTTACGGATATTCAGTTTGCAGAGGTCCCAAGGAGCTCACCTAGAATGGACGCTGCAGGATGCAGAGGCATGACTGGACAGCCTGGGGCCAGAAGCCTGGGCAGAGGATGTGCCAACTACCCTGACCCAGGTAAAGGGCCTCCGTGCGGGAAGGTCATGGCAATAATTCTCTGTGTTCCCGAGGAACACGACCAGGACAATGTATGGAAGGTGAAGGGATTCAGATTTCAGCTTAACAAAAAGACAACATCCCAAACAACAAAACTGTCCAAAACCACCATGGCTGCATTTAATGGGTTCAATGTCACGAGGTGTTCAGGAACAGCAGGGCAGCCACTCTAGAAATGCTGTAGAGGATTCAGGCAGTGGGAAAAACCTAAACAGACAAAAAAGACACTTCAAGGACTTTCTTAGGCCAGGCATTTCAAACAAGCTTTAACATTTAAAATACACATCCTTAAAAAAGCTTTAAGCCCTAGGTGTACATTCTTCCAGGATGCACACAATGCCCCAAGCCCTCATCCTCAGCTCCGTGGACTCCCATCACCACTAGTGTCTGTGCCACAGCTCAGCACCTGGTTCCACTCCAGCTTACACTGGGGCAACCACATAGTCAGAGAGACCTTCAGGGATCTCTACTGTCTCACTATGCTCAGGAAGCTCCGGAAGTCCTTGATGATTGACTACCACTAGGAATATAAACTATAAACTCTTTCATTTGCACTACCCAGTTAAACATCTTAAATCACTGACTTACAGAAAAATTTTATAACAAAATATAAGTATTTACAGATATGCCTAGTAACGCAGCTGGCATTTGGGAAAACAGTAATAATTAGAATAGAGTATCATAGAAAAGAAAACGGTACACTTTAGTTTGAATCTAAAACAAATATACTGAACAGATGGGTATTCCTATTTGTAAACTTGCACATCTTAACATGACTACATAAGGCAGCACTGCATCCTTTCATGTATTATTCTGCCCAACAATCTGGTGGACATAACATGGTACAGAGAGGCACAAGGACTTTTCTCCTGAGCTATTTGGTAGATTTACATGGTCGAAAGAAATAACGCTTCAAGGTTTTTGGTTTGGGGATTTTTTTTTTTTTTTTTTTTTTAGAGACAGGGTCTTGCCATGTTGCCCAGGCTGGACTCAAATTTCTGGGCTCAAGTGATCTTCCTGCCTCAGCTTCCCGAGTAGCGGGACTACAGGTGCATACTGCCACACCCAGCTAGGGCTTCAAGTTTTGATAAGCAAATGTAGGTATTCAGGTCAACAGGAGCAGTTGAGAGCCCAACTTCCCACCCATCCCCACTAAGGTGACAGACACATGAGGGAAGCCATCTTGGACCTTTCAGGCCAACCCATCTGCCACCTAATGCCATGGAGTGACCTTCGTATACAAAATATGAAAGCAAATGGTCAGCTGAGTCCTGCCTAATTCTTGATCTATAATATAAAATTATGAGATATAATGTTTGTTGTTTTAAGCCAGTAAGTTACAATGCACTAAAAATTTTAGGTTTATAGAAATTTGTTAAAAAGTTTAGGTGGGTTTTCCCCATACATTATCCAAAATGTCTACAGTTTGCACCCAGTTTACTGGCTCTCTCTCTATTTTACTTTGTGAAACCAGCCATGTATATAGGTTCACTGGGCTTATTTCCTTTAGAATTTAATTATTCTCCCTATTGCTCCACAAATTCCAGATTCTCTCTTCAAAACTAAAACACCTCTCTCCACAAGTTAAGGCCACAAACCTCTGATCTGATTCAATGTAGATCATTAGCACATTTCCAAAACAGAGCATCTGTGGGAAGGAGAACCAAGCTTTGATATTAGGAGGTATGTGTCTAAGTCAGTAATCACCGAATCCCAAAAATGCTGGATAGATGCTGCTCCAGCCCTTCAAAATAATTAAACACACAAAACTAAACTAAAAACAAAAACAAACTAAAAAACTAAACAAAAAAACAAAAACAAAAATACACCAACTCCTGCACATAGGAACAAAGAGACAAAGGCAGCAGCTGAAAACACATAACCAAAGCATCACTGAAGAAAATCTTTATCTTACTACCACGTAGAACATACTCAGTGGTGTTTCACTCATACAGCAAAGACATAGGATAAAAATTCCAGAGACAGTTTTCAAGATAATAAAACGGCATATGATGGTGACTCACTAACAGACTAAAAGAAAAAAAATTCATAAACAGTCATAGGAAGCTGACAAAGCTGCAGAGATCTGGCAACACTGAACCTCCTCCACCTCCCTTGGCTCCCGCCTCCAGCACACACACGTACGTGCGTGTGTATGCGTGCTCATGTACACTCTTTAGTGACTGTTTTGAAGCCAAGCTGCAATTGGCTAATGGCTTGCTCTACTGCTTAAGACAATATTTTATTCTTGACTGGCTCAATAAACCTGTTGAGAAAAATAAACAATGGTTTCAAACTTATAAATAATCTAGAACACAGAACCGCTGTGCAAACAGCAGAGTCGATTTACTGCCCACGATAAACAGAACAGGAAAGCCCAGTGTGACACAGTGAACCCCAAGTCCTAGTCTTACTATCTAGAGTTAGGGGCACTAGAGTTAACAAGGATTTTCAGTCTATTACGCAAACTCTAAGGCCTAGGCTATCCAGATTTTAACAAGTCTTAAAAACAGCATCAAGGCAAGATCCTATAAACCAACACAAAGAGTAAAAGATAAGGAAAACATTTTTTTAAAACAAGAGTTTTCATCTTTTAGGACCAATAATTATACATCTATGGTGACACTGTATTTCTAACCCACTATTCACACATTTGTGAACATATACACACATTTCATTTTTAGCAAATATTAAGTAAGAGCCTGTTACAGGGCACTAAAGATGACATAAAGAGGTATTAAAATGAGGTTGCAGAAGGCCATACATTCTGTATGAATACATATATGCACACATGTAAATATATATGCAGAATAGAAATGCATGGAAGAAAAGAGGAAGCAGAGTCAAAAGCCCAAGACTGAAGTAAAGTAACTACTAATTTTTAAAGGAAGGAACAAAATATAATTCTGCTAAGAGAGAGGAGCTGGGCCCTTGTGTACCAGTACCCAGCTTGCAGAGGAGACAGTTTATGTGGCTCTCACAGCTGTGCAGCTCTAGCAAGACCTCCATAATGAGGTAACTCAGGCACCTTCCACAGAAGAACCCAAGCCAAGCTGGCCCCTTCACTAGACTGTGAGCTCCATGAAGGTAAGTACCTTCTCACTCACCTCAGATATGCCATCCTAGACACCACAAGACTTGGGTTATCAAACTTTCCCAAAACAGCTCCCCCAAAACGATCAACTTTGCCAAACTGATGATACAGACATTTCAATGGCTAAATCCCAGGAACTATGATGCCACAATGGAAAGAATTCAGAAGAAAGATTTAAGACAAAGAATCGTATTTCCAGAGTGGGGGAGAAAAATAACAAAGGCCATTAATATTGAAACTTAATCGAAAAATTAAACACCTCAAAAAAAAAAAAAAAAACTTAGCCTAATGGAATTCTGGTGTCCCAAGGGTTTCTCCAGCTTGCTTTTCCTATTTACATAACACAACTAATGGTTTTCAAATTACACATAACAGAAAAAAAAAATTCATTGTGGGGGAGGGACGGCGGGAAGAGAAATGTATTTGTTATGGTGAGCAGTCATGACAAGGCTGAGGTTAGGCTGGGTGTGGTGGCTCAATCCTGTAATCTTAGCACTCTGGGAGGCTGAGGTAGAAGGATCACTTGAGGTCAGGAGTTTGAAACCAGCCTGAGCAAAAGCGAGACCCCATCTCTACAAAAAAATAGAAAAATTAGCCAGGCGTGGTGGCTCACGCCTGTAGTCCCAGCTGCTCAGGGAGACTAAGGCAGAAGGATCACCTGAGCCCAGGAGTTTGAGGGTGCAGTGAGCTATGATGACACCACTGCACTGTAGTCAGGGTGACAGAGCAAAACTCTGTATCCAAAAAAACAAAAAAAAAGATGTTAACGTTTTGCCTTACTTTTCAAAATATTATTATTAATTTTTATTCTATTTTTCCTAAGTATTACCCAAGGACATAACTTCAAACAAAATTAAAATGAACCAAATATTGAAGGATTATAATTTCAGATGCATTTTTTTTTTTTTTTGAGACAAAGTCTTACTTTGTTGCCCTGGCTAGAGTGAGTGCCGTGGCGTCAGCCTAGCTCACAGCAACCTCAGACTCCTGGGCTCAAGCAATCCTACTGCCTCAGCCTCCCGAATAGCTGGGACTATAGGCATGTGCCACCATGCCCAACTAATTTTTTCTATATATTTTTAGCTGTCCAATTAATTTCTTTTTATTTTTGGTAGAGACGGGGTCTCGCTCTTGCTCAGGCTGGTCTCAAACTCCTGAGCTCAAACAATCCGCCCGCCTCGGCCTCCCAGAGTGCTAGGATTACAGGTGTGAGCCACCGCGCCCGGCCTCAGATGCATTTTTAAACTTATTTTTTAATGTTAGCTTTCTAACAGACTAGATGTAATTTTAAAACATCAGAAAATCAGGTTTTCAAAGTCAGGATGGGTTCACAGATCTTACAAGGCCAAAAAAAAATCTATCTATAACATAAAATACAAGCTCCAAGTGGATAAACTCATTGAACGTAACCACACTGATCATAACTTACAGGTCTTTCTAGAGACCAATTCAAACTTTTCATTTGTTTTACCAGCTAATAAAATGGTCGAGTCTACTTAGGCTTAAAAGTCATAAATGTCTTCATCTAAAAAGGCATCCAGGTAACCAAGGTGCAGCCAAATCATAAGAAATATGGGTTGGCAAATACCAACAGCAAATAAATAACTAATCCTTGTAGGCAGCATTTTGTTCAATAACACTTTAAAAGTCGAAGGTATTCTTCATTTGAGTATAGTTTCCATAAGTAATACATTTCATATAATTAAAGCACCCTCATGCCATTCCCACTAGTTCTCTCGTATGTAGAAGGCCAAGGAAAGGCCTAAGATGTTTATACTAAGAAAAGCAATTATCCAATGCCTTTGGTTTAAAAATCACCTAATTTTTTAATATCTCCTTTTCTTTCCAACATTAGCACCAAAAGTTTCTTACACGCAAATTACTTAACTGCTTCACTTACACAAAGGAATCAGTCAATCTCTCCTAGATTACCCTAGTTAAAACTGGACTACTGCCCAGTCACATATCCATACAGTTTAGATTATCAGAATTAATAGATTCAAGCCTCTTCTCCATTTTAATGGGAACAAATCCTCAGCAGAGGAATAGCTATAGAATCACAGTACTATCTGCCAAAATGCAGTGCCTGTTTCTACTGGCAATCGCTTTTGCCTCAAATGGAAAATTCCAACTGTTTATGTCTATGCAAGGACAAATTATTAAGAAAAACACTATGGCACATAAATCTACCCCTTTACCCATTTTGCCAGCCCCTCAAAGTACTTTTATTTCTTTTTCATATACAAGGGATGCCAGTAAAAGCAAGCAACATCTAAAAACACTATGGTGTTAAAGAATATGTAAACTTCATATTGATAAGGGAAGACCATTCTTGCAAATAAAAAGGTTTGTTAAAAATGTAAATCGGGTTTAGCACAGCCTAACTCACAAACTATGACTGCATGCCACAAGGTAAAGACAAGGACAAGAGTTTTCATATAAAACAAGACGGGAGTTACAATTATGTTTCTGGGAAAAAAGGGAAGTGGGCAACAGGAAGAGAAACTATATTAAGAAATTCTATTACTGACAATGCAAATAAGCCCAGATACTTTTCTATATGTTTGAATTACTTTGTAATAATCTGAAAGACAAAACCAAGCCTTAGTAGTGAAACAACTTACAACTTTAACAGAATAAAGGCACTATTATTTTAAGAATGAATGAATCCTGTAGATTTAGGATTCTGCAAGTCTGCATTTCTGTAAACAGCAGTGCTTCCTAAACTTTACTGTACATTTGAACCATCTGGGAGCTTGTTAAAATGCAGATTCTGGTTCAAGAAACATGGACAGGGCCCTGAGAGTCTGCAATTTTAACAAGCTCCCAGGTGATGGTGATAATGCTGGCCTGAGGCACACACTGTGAGAAGTGAGGCTATACATACAGCATTTGTAGCAGAGGGACAGGTTTAAACCCAGAGATCTTCTAAAAGTACTGGTGGGTGGCTATGACACGTTTGCATGTTCTCAGTAGTATCAACTATTCAGGAAGTCCATACTTTATTACGTAACATTAGATTAAGCATTAATGAGGCTAGGAAAATTATTTATCTAAGGTTATAATCTGAAGTTAAATAAACTTCATGCTGGAAGCCCACACTGAATGCTAGAGTCATTTTTTAACCTCTTAATGTTAACAGAATCTTGACTACTCAGTTCTTAAAGCCCTTCTCAGTAGTATTTATTCTTTGCTGGGGGAATACGCTCTATGCAAATGATATTTTGCCTGAAGAAAAGAACAGTTAGTATCCAGTAGTTATGTACATATTTAATAGAATTCATTCCCAGAAATGTGGCTGAGAAAGGTGGTTGATTTTCATGTTATTTCTCAAAGTAAAAATTTAAATCTCCAACACTTTTCATCCCATCATTCAAAGTTAAAAAAACATCAAAACTGGCTGCCCTTTCACGGGGCTCTTGGTCCCATTCAAATAAGCAGTGACACATTTTCAATAGAGAATATCAACATAAAAGGCAGGCGTCCACTCCCGTGAGTCAACTTTCAACTCCCCAGCTTCTTTCTTCCTTTAAGACTGAATCATTATAAGAGCTTCCTCTCTGGTCCCATCTCGTACACCCTCCCATAGTACAGCTAGGATGCTCTCACTTCTCTTCTTAAAAGCCTTCAGTGGATTCTGTCGCCCCACTTATCCAAACACACATCTGAATTCAAGGTCCCCAAAAGTCTAACTCCAAGCTGTAATTTGGGCCTAAATCCTACTGCATCAGCTTATGCAACCTCCCCTGCAACCACGCTCATGTACCTGCTGGGCACGTTTTACAATTTCCTGTCTCTGTGTCTTTGCTCATATTTCCTACAGCTGGAAAGTCACTTTTCCTCCACTCTCCCAATCATGGCCTATCAAAAAGGAATCCTTCCTTCAAAGCCCATTTCAAATACCACCCGCTCCGGTTAGCGTTCCGGAGACCCCAGCCTTTGTGCTCACTTTGTGGGGCCACCAGGGCCCTTAGCATATACTACCAAGCATGGCAGGCATGTAAATGTAACATCAGCTCCCTGCAGTGCAGGGGTGGCACCTTGCTTCTTTTCACAGACATCTTATCCATTACAGCACTCAGGGGGTACCCAGAACTTTAAAAAATTGAACTATATGGAGTATTTAGTTCAGAAAATGGGAAGTAAGTGAAAATGAGTTTCCAATATAGTAAATATTAACACACCACCAACTGGGCTTACAAATAATATGGACTTAATCTCTATTGGGCTAGGTACTAAAATCAAAAGATAAGAAAGATAGCCAAAGTTTGCCTTTTCACCTTCCATCTTCCTCCAGAGTCTAACACCTTGGGGGTACCCCCCCCCCACCAAGTTGGGGCAGATCAAACTATCTTCTTACTAACCTTAGTTGCATCTGAGACAAGAACAGCAATACCAGGTCACTGAGGAAGTGCTTCCTGTCTACAATTTGACACTAGCCAAATTTGTCTGAGTAAGAGGAGCTACTATAAACAAAGGCCAGGATTCAAGAGACAATCACCCAGGTGCCAGACACAGACATGTTCTCAGAGTGAAAGAAGATACATGTCACTGCCACCTGAATAACTGTCTTATGATTTTGAAGAGGACTGCAATATAAAAATCACGAAAAATCATTTTTGGACCACCCATGATTTTGTATTATTCATAATAGGGGTTCCCCTCCAGGTAATTAATATTCTCTATTAGGCCTCCTGTTTTTTCAGGCATTACCTTAATATCAAAGGTCATGCAACGTATCTACCCAGCAATGAAGCAGCAGTGCTCAAAGCAGAATCAAAAGGCCTGGTTCCCTACTGTCCTCCCAGAAACTCAGTGACAGGACACTCTCTGCGATTTATACACATGTACTAACACCTAAGACTCTGATGTGGCTTAGGACAAATAGTGGCTTGAGAGAGATGAGGTATATAGCCAAGAAGAATCTGAGATGCTCTGTCAAGATTTGTTACTGAATTTTACCTACTAATTATACACTTTATAAGCATATTGAGGGGAGATAAATGGTTATAGAGAAAAAGAGAATGGGGAGAGGGATAATGAACTACAGGATATCTGCCCAACCACGATACCAAAAAATCTGACTTGCAGTTTTTCTCTTGGGTGCCATGAGGTTAACACATAATACCCATTCAACTAAACCTCTATAAATAGTTGGTTTTCCACAATCACAGCCACTATTCCCACTTCAGTGGGCAGCAGTGTTCAGAGAAAAGCTGGATTTAGCTCCTGTGTAATAAACACCAGAAACCAAAAGACCTAGGAAAGCTGTTTATGTCTGTGCCCACCAGGAATCTTCTCTGACATAAATGCGCCAGATGACTGGTAAGAGCCTAAGGATCCTCCACAAAGATTCCAGAGTGAGTTCTTTAAACTAGGTACTACCCCCCTCCACTCCTTCCTGGTTTTTCAATTAATAGAGTTTTTGTCAAGACTAATGAAAAAAGGTAACTTCTTTTTACACAGGCTCAATATGTTAATAAGTGGAAAGTAATTCTGTACTTTTCAGAGCATTTAGCTACTTTATGTAGTATTTGGAGTAGATAAGAACAATCATTTTCAAGTGTTTTCATGTACTCTTTATAGACATTATCTCACTTAAATCTCAAAACAATTCTAAGGGGTAGGAATTAGAATTAGTACCTCGTTTTATAAACACAGAAATTAAAGGACACAGGGGTGAATAATCTGCCTAAGGCCGTATAGCAAGTAAGTGGCAGAGGGGGCAAGAACTTTCACTTACTTCACTCTCAGGCACAGCAACCGCTAAATATATGCCCACATTTTATAAAGATTGTAGCACCTATAAAATTCGCATGCAAAGAAACACCATTTTGGAGAAGAGAATTCTCAGTCCTTGTCAGGATTTGACCTGAACTTCCCAATGAACAGCTCGAAACAGACAGCACAGTCAAAAGAGATCATGGAGTACTATAGTTACTGGTAAGGCCGAGAATAGAAAGCAGGTCTGCTGACCCTCATTCCTACGCCCAATCAGGCGTGTTCTTTTGGATACTGACACCCTTCTGATGTTTCAAGTCACTTGAGAATGGCGAAAAAATGAGTTAATAATTCTGGTAAGTAGAAGAGAATATGAAAAGTATCTAGATTAGAAGGATTTACTATAAAAAGTGGCATGACTATAAGAATTCTACCCAGGAAGTTTTGAAGCAAGAACATTGGTACCTATAAATTTTCTCATCTTCTGCAGCAAAAGGTGAAAAATACCCTTTGCCCTTTCCTCCCTATGGGTTGTAAATGATTAGCTTGGCTATGTTGATAACTAAAGAAAATACCAGATGAGTGCCTCTCCCAGCTCATTACAATACTTACACATCTGCCCTACTCCCAAACTCTTCCAATGCAATGAAAAAGACAGCAGGACACTATGAATGTTTAGCCAATGTCAGCCACAATAAATCCTCCACTACTGCAAATGACTCTCCCATTAGTTCCAATGATGGTGCCTGGATGGAAAGGCTGGAAATAGGAAGACTGCTGGGTGCCAGAGAAGGAAGGAGAGGAGCCACAAGGCTGGGAAATGGCGACAGCAGAGTAGTGATGGAGAAAGGTCTTAGGAAAGAGACATCTGGAAAAGACAACCAGGTAACTAGCGCAAAGGGTTGGTGTATTAAGAACATCTCTATGTTAGAGAAAAAGCCATTTACTCAGTCAGAATGCTCAATAAGAAGAAGGGACATTCAAGAGCAAGAAGAAAAACAGATTCGAAGAGTCTTCCCCAGGTTAATAGTTACTCACATCTGTTTCCACTAAGGAGATAAAACATTAGATAAAATTATCTGGCATTTCCAAATGCTAGGCAGTAGGTTTTTTATTTAATGCTTAATCTTGCTATTATGTTTGTTTTTTAAAACAGATAATTGTCATGAGATTTCTTGCATCAAATTTTTCAAGGTCTGCAACTTTTAGTAGAGCACAGAGGTACATAAAATTTGAGATATTACAATCTGGCCAATCATACCTTCAGGACAAATCTACTCATTGATCTCTCTCTTATTCACGCAGCCAAATCAAATTTCTACATTTGGGTAAAGGCATTTTAATCTTTAAAAGTATGTATCAAACTTAAAATAACTGAAATCCTCAGAAAACTTAAAAAGTATTTATTTGACTGTTCCACATTAAATATCTCTTTCCAATCTGTTCTGGAAAGAGCAAGAAGTTGATTATATAGATTGGCTCCATAATACATTTTAGTTTAGTATTTATAAACAGTTTTCTCTCTTTTTATCATTCTCAGTATGACCTATCTTAGCATATTAGATGCATAATATTAAAAGTTTAATCTACTTATCACTGATTGATACAACTTATCAACTTATACAAGACTATGCTTAAAATCCCACAACCCTTCTTTCCCACTGCAAGTTATCACTGTCCTTAAGGTACTATATAGTAAGTGTCCAGAAAAACAGTTCATTTTTAAAAAGACAGAAGTAAATAAGAGGAAATCAGTAAACAATACCCTATCAGAAAACAAAATAAAAAACCAAAAATTATCCCACCCACTTTTATAATGGATATTTTTCATCCATCTCCCACCCCCACTCCTTAAAAAAGCAGCTTAATGTCTGGGCAGATTAAACACAGATCACTCCCCTCCAAAGTCCTGAAGAGCACTTCAGTCACTGGGCCCTGCTTCTGCCTCAGACACTGTGCAATGGTTGGGCCCACTCCATCTCCCAGCCCCCCATTCCTTGGCCTAGCCAGAGGCAGACTTTCTCCCCTACCCTGCTCCATACCAGTTGTGGGAGGATCAGGAGGGCAGACAATTACAGGTAAATGAGAGTGCGTCCCTTCCCAGCACTCTCTTCATATAATTTCACTGCAAAGTTTCCTCAGCAAACCCTCCTACAAGTTTAACCAGAGTATTTGTCACATCTGACTCCAAGCTTTGTGAAATATCAAAGGAATTTTTAAAAAACTGTATTTAAGCAATTTATAAGAACTTTTGTGCATCTGTCCAGCAAAAAGTGGAAACTTTTAGGGCTGGAGCACTAAAGGAATTAAAATTACTCTTCCAAACATAAGAAATTAAATAAAGAAAAAAAAATCCCAACTGAATTCAAAGTATAGTAAGCTATAAACCTATTAATTCTATCATCTGGTTTAGTCGATGACTTTTGCCAGTTACCAAATCCAAAGTAGCGATAAAGGACATTTCCTAATTCAGCCACTATATTTAAAATTAGACATTAACTCTCCAGCAACCACACCCCCACCCCGTGATCCCTAAGACCTTTCTGTTCTTACAATTACAACAGAGGTCCATGTTCTTCATGAGAATAAACATAATATGTTATTTTATCATCTAAAATCATGAGTTAAAATTAAAAGTCAAAGAAGTAAAATGAAGAGAACTCTAGAAGCCAGCCTGAGTCTGAGCACAGCACAGGGTTAAAGGAAACCATTTCATAAGATCAATGTGGAGAAGCAGCAGGAGCGAAGAGGAAAAAATCAAGTTACATAAAGTCCAATTGTACTCACTGTTTCCTTATTGGGAAGCAGCTCCTTTCTAATTCTGAAGAAGTTCTTGCCGTACTGCCTGAGTCCCTTAACGAAGCGTTTCTGTGATAAAAAGAAACAACAAATGGGATGTAAAAACCAAAAACAAAACAGGATGTCAGCAAAGCAAAGATATCTACAATCAGCAAAATAACAACCACAAAGTCTCTGCTAAGGAATATTGACTAGGCTGGGAGAGTATTTCCACAGCAGGGCTTGGACTCACAGGCCAGGGCAGGCCCCCCGGCAGCCTTCATCAGAACCCCAACCTCACACACCAGACAGGGCAGCGCTTTTAAGAGAAGGGCATCCTGTGTTTGAAGCTAAGACGCAATCTGTCCCCTCGGCCACCAGACACAGTGTGGTGCACGAAGGTATCAACAAATATGCTCCATATTTTAATAAAAAAGCACAACTGCTTCCCACCTGAGAACCAAGCTTCCCAGAAGTGTCAAACAGAATGAAACCTGGTGACTATTCTTCAAAGGGCACCCTAGAGGGTTAAAAGGCCCCTTCCCTTAATCCAAGGAATTCGCCAGGATGGCACCGATATCTCGGTAGCCCACTGGGAGCCTGAGTCCCAGCCGGCCTGCCCCGCCATCTCCGTCGTTAAAAGACACTCCAAGCCACCAAATAAAGAATCAGCACCCCTTCCTTCCTCCCAACGGCCCTTTCCGCCGCCCCCCCTCCATTTTCGGAGCAACCTCAGACTCGTCCCCAAGCCCAGCCCGGAGACTTTCACTTTGTCCCATTCCTCCCACGTAGCTCTTCCCCGCCCGGTAGGGGCAGCTCCTGACTCCCCGGGCCCCACCTCGGGGCTCCAAGCCCGGTCTGAGCGGCCGAAACTGGCAGCCACAGGTAAGCACGGTCCGGGGCGAGCGGCGAGAAGCCGCCGCCTGTCACTCGGCTCCCGCTCCACAAAGCGCAGGGCGGAGGCGGCCGCGGGCGGCTCAGCGTGTGACCGCGGCGGGGCCGCGCGGCGCGGGGCGCGAGGGGCGCGGGGCTGAGGCCGCCGCCGCCAGGGGAGGAGGCAGGAGCGCGGCGCGCAGAACCCGGCGCGGCCGCGGGCGGCTGCAAAAGGCGGCCTGGATCGCCACGCCGCCCTCCCGCCCGCCAGGCCCCGAGCTCCGGCCCCAGCCCCGCCCCCGGCCCGACCCCTGCCCGGCAGTGAGAGCCTGCGGGCCCGTTGCGCCGGTATCTCAGTGTCCTCCTTCCAAACAAGCGTACGTCAGGGCAGCAAGGCGCAGAAACTTCCTCCCTACCGCGGCGAGCGGGGAGAGGGCGCCCGCGGAGCTGGGGCCCTTCCCAGGCTGCTCCGTCTCCAGCCCACGCTCCGGGTAGACAGGGTCGGCAGCGCCTGGGCCACACGTCCACTGCCCTCGCCCCGGCACCTCAGCTGCGAAATGCGGGGCAGGCCGGGACGACCCCTGCGGTCCCTTCCGGCCGCGATTGTGGGCGGCCGCTCCCGCCCGGCGCAGGCATTAGCCTACACTTTGCAGGGCGCCGTTTCGTTTCACAACTAAATCACAGCGGAAGCTTCCCAGCCAATAAATCACCTGCCCACCAGGAAGAGGGTCCTCCCACTCTCAGTGTTTGAGACCGGCCAAGCAAATTCAGTGAAGGGCCAGACTTGGCCTGCAAGTCCGATCTGCAATCTCCTACTCCAGTCCTGGAGGCTTTGCGTTTTTGTATTTTACCCTTGCTAAGATATGACTCATCATTGTCAGTTTTCAATATAATTCATATAGTTTGAAGGAAAAATCTGTTAAGGCACAAGAAAGAAGCTCTCCTCTAGTCTGAAGAAGAGTGACCTTTGTTACTTGACAAAAGTCTCGTTCACATGATCAACAGGCATCCTGGGCTGTGTGCACACAGCACATACGCACACAGCATATCCACGGGAGAGACGGCCCTGCCCTCAAGGAGCTCCCGCCTGGCCAGGGAGGCACTCAGGTAAATAGATCAATCTCTGGGCCGACGAAAAAACCAGCAGAGGAACAAAGGGTGGTGGGTGGAGCTAAGAGGAGGAAGCAACTTACTCTGCTTAGTGATGTCTTAGAGGAAGTGACAAGGAAGAGCATGAGCCTGCCAGGTTGGCTCTAGCAGGGCTTCAAGATAAGAAGTCAGCCAAGAAAGGCATACAGAACATCCTGGGAACTGCAAGGAGGACAGGGTGTGCAGAATGGAGTGCCAGCAGATAAGACTGAAGGGTTAGGCAAGGCTCAGGTTGCAGGGAGCCTTTCGGGCCATGCTGAGGAGTCACGGTCCTAACTGTAGGCCAGGAGAGATGTTGAAGTAGGAGCTTTCCATGAAAAGACTGGATGAGGACTGCTCCAGTGGCAGTGTGCCCTAAGCACAGATCAGGGACAGACCAGTTAAAGAGGCTGGTCACACAGCCCAGGTGAGAGACGAGGAGGACCTGAACTACAGGCACACTCAACCCCAATCATCAGAACTTTTGCTTCTTAATCCATTCTTTAAGTATTTAGGTATTTACTGAGCACCTAGCACTTGCAAGTAGTTTTTTTAAAAATGATAAAGGTAGCCACAGACCTTTATTAAGCTGTGATTCATTTTTAGCAGGTAAGATAAGTATGTGAGAAGTCATTACAGAACACTCTGAGACATTATCCAGCCACACATAGAACAGTCAGGTACAGCTCATCAGTGCAGCAAAGGAAGAAGGCTAGACTGGAGTGGCCTGGGGCAGTCCAGAATGCCATCACCAGGCAGTGAGACCTGGCCGGATCATGAAGGATGGATGCTGAGGAAGGGGTTTGGAGGACCCTCGCTGAAAGACACAGGTAGAGAATGGGAGGTGGGTTTTGGGAGACAGAGTCTAGCTGTAGTTAAGGTGAGTGATCCGGACTCAGTCAGACCATGGGACACCAGGATCACGCAATTGAACGTGGGCTTGATGCCAAGTGATGCACAACAGGTTTGCGAGAAGTGGCCCACACAGTGAAGGCAGCATGTGAGAAAGGCTGCTTCTGGAACACTGGAGTAATCGAAGTTGCACAAACAAATTCAGATCCTATTTCTTCCATTTATTATTATAATGTAATCCTTTGAACATAATCCATTCAACTAATAGTCACTAAGTACCTGCTATACACTGGGAGCCTTGTATGTATTAATTCAAACTCCTTGCAACCTAAGAAGGAAGTACTATTATTATCTCCATTTTACAGAAAAGGAAGCTGAGGCCAGAATGCAAACTAAGCCCCCAAAATCCATACACTTTACTGCCATGCTCTCTGTAAAATGCAAAGAAGAGTCTACAGTGGTCTCTATTTGCTGACATGGTACCATTATCTGTAACTCTGCACTTTCTTCTTAGACCCAACATCGAATCACCAAGTCCTTTGTATTCTTCCCAAGAAAGGTCTCTCGATGCCCTCCTTTCCTGCCCACTCTAGTGCGAGTCACAGGCCGGGCCTTTATCCCTCTTTCCTAACAACTAGCCTGTTAACCCATCTCCCCCATCAAGCAATTTACAAACACCTGCCAAGGAATTTTTCAAAACTACGGACTTCATCATGAGTCCCACACCATCTTGCCTGCGTCCCCTCCCTAAGAATAGCGCTGTGGCCTCTGCAGGATGGTGCTTACACCCCTTAGTCCTGAATTCAAGGCCCTCCAAGATCCTATCCCTGGCTACCTTTCCAACTGGACATCCAGTAATGCCAACTGGCCCACACTGGGACCTTTTTATGAACTCCAGAGTCTGGGAAAGACATTCCAGGTTCAGCTCAAATCTCTTCCACTCCAAAATGAAACTTCCCTGACCATTCCCCCTCTCTTTGTTTATTTATTTGTATAAGGCCTCATTTACCCACAAAGTCCACACACTCTGAAAAGAAAAGAATCATATCTTCTACCTCTTTGCCTCCATACAGCACTAGGCGGTTGGTTCTCACCAAGTTTTTAATGTACAAGTGAAACCAACCATGGGATGATATGGGCCTGGCTAGGGCGGCCATCATGGAAGTGAACTGTTAAAAGCCAAAGGCTCCATTTTGAACTCTGACAAGAGTTAACCTCTTGACCCCAAGACACCAAACTCTCCTTGTGTTCTTCATGCCGTTTAGCCTAATTCTCTATACCACCTCCAAATGCTGGAGTCTCCCCAAAGCTTTGTTCTAGGCTTTCTGTTCTCCATACTTCCTCCCAATATGATCTCCATTGATCTCTTGCCTCTAAATAGCCACCAAAATTCTCACTAGTATTTCTAAGGCTAAATCTATGGTTCAAGTCCACTGGGAACACTCACTGGAATGTCTCACAGGCATCTCAAACTAATTACTTCCAGAAATACGAATTTGATGTCTGGTGTAAACATAGACCTACCACGGCTGTCAGTGTATATCAATGACAATGCTATCAAGCGCAAAGCACCCATGGCCCCATTTAAAAAAAAAAAAGGAAGTAAAAGCTTCATGTGGCCTATACTGTTACTTCTCTATGGAAAGCCACAAGGCCTCAAAACCAGCAAAACATCTGCTTCTCAGAGACCAGCCTCTACCTTGTGGTTTACCAGAAATGTAGAGTAGCCTTGAAAATCGAAACAAAGACAACCACTCATCACTGTCAATGGCTGGACTATGTCAATATGTGAAATAGTTTAGTGAGGCAGTAGCCTCCTTTCCCTCTATGAATTCATCTCTCTTCAAATGAAGACCTTTAAAATTCTTAAAACTTAAATAATTAACGCTATCAATTTATAAATAAACAGGTACTATAAGCATCTAAATAAAAGTTGATGGAATAGTCTGTTTTTTAACAGTCTTCTCTAGCAGTTGAGCTGAAATTCAGCATTTTCACTGATGAAATCCAAGGCCTCATGAATGATGTGTATCTCTGTTAGCTTTTCTGTCCCTCACAGTATACAGATATCAGAATACCAGGATGCCAAGGGTAGAAGAGTAAGAAGAATGTGTTCATTTAAAAGGCAGTCAAGGCTGGGCATGGTGTCTCACACCTGTAATCCCAGCACTTTGAGAGGCCAAGGATGAAGGATCACTTGAGGCCAGGAGTTCAAGACCAGCCTGAGCAAAAAGCGAGACCCTGTCTCTACAAAAAAATAGAAAACTTAGCCAGGCATGGTGGCACACACGTGTAGCCTCAGCAACTCGGGAGGCTGAGGCAGGAGGATGGTTTGAGCCTGGGAGTTTGAGGTTGCAGTGAGCTATGATCATGCCACTGCACTCTAGCTAGCAACAGAGCAAGACCCTGTCTCAATCTATATATATATATATAAAAGGCAGTGAGTATCTCTGGTTCAGCCACTGCTTCCAGGGCGGAGCACCAGTGTGCAGCCTGCCCACTCTAAGATGCATAAGCAGAGGGTCTTAGGATGTTGACACTCCGTTCTCTGGTGCTGTTCTTGCCCAACCAACCTGTGTGCTCCTTGGGAACATAAAACAAGTCCTTTTCTGTTTCTGTGTCCTCATAGCCAGGTGAGACCCAAATATATATATATACATGTTTATGGCAAGGAGACTGTTCTTTGCTTTGTGTTACTACTGAGCTTGCAGTTGTGCTCCAATTTTTAGACAAATTGCTATAGTTTTCCACTACTGAGTTGAAACTTCGTATCACCATCAAGTTACCTACCCGCAGACTCATAGTAGAGAAAATTTAACTTCTGGCTTTAAAAAGGGGAGTTATGTGAACCCAGCATTACTAAATTGATATTATTAAACTTGAGTTTTAATAGGATCTGGAAAGCTCTATTTCTCATTTTTGGTAAAGTAGAATAGGAAGAACACACAGTTCAAACTCCAAAGTCCTGGGATCTAGTCTGCTTCTCTGTTCTATAAAGAAAATTTCGACATGGCTGTTTAGACGTAGCCACTTTTGAAACAGGAGATACTTAATAGGATTAAAAATAATCAGGTGAAAATGCAATAACATTATCTTTTAACTATTAATGTGTTCAAAGTTCCTCATGCTACTGCTAAGCCTGCCCTCAGCTGGAGCCCCCAGCCCTGTGCCTGTGGGCGAGGAACACCTCCCTGGTCTGCCCAGAGACCGACTCTCCTCTCTACACTCAGGGCAAGTAGCTTCATCATTAATCGTACCGATCAGTACAAATTGCATACATTTTCATATGCATCATGATATGAAAGAGGTAGGCAAGCACCACCCCATGCAACAATAAACATGGCTAACACTGAGCGCTACAATGTGCCAGGCACTATCTTAAAGGCTCTACATGCACTGACTTGTTTAATCATCACAACAACCTTATGAGGCAGACACTACTACTATTTCCATTTTACAGATGGGAAAACTAACCGTATGTCACCAAATCCTTGACACACAGGGAGGGTCAAGGGCAACAAGTGTGAACAACCGGAGAGCCTTGGGACTGCGGTGAGGCCTTGGAATGGAGCCAAGGGTGCATATTAGGAATGTGATGCAGTGGCTGTTGCCTGTGTTTGTATTTCAAGATACTGTTTCCCCCAAAACCTAACAGTGGATAGACAGTACCAAGCCAACAATAAATCCTTTACAGGGTACAGTGTGCTGTGCACCTTGTCCACATGTGGAACTCCCACCATGGCTCATCCTGGCGTCACCTCAGGTGCTAGATCTGATCCCTGTCTGCAGCAGGGAAGAGAGCAGAAGAGAAGGGCTAAGCTACAAAAACAATGAAAAGATACCTCTGCATTAACCCCTGGCTGAGAGATTTCAAAATTAACTCTCTCTGGTGAATTTTAACTAGTGTATCACAGTCAGAAACTCGCTATGACTTCTGAAAAGCGACATCTACTCAGTCCTCTTACATAACTGTTTGGAAAACACTGTAGGTATTAAAATGATTCCCACTGTGAAAATGGCTCCTTCTGTTCTGTCCTGTTTTCTGCACAGTTTTATGTTAATAACTTATCGGTTCTCAGGGGACTGAAGAGCAGGCAGATCTGCAAGTAAGCAAACTATAGCTCCCCCCAATAGAGACACAGGCAGTGAGTAAAAGGAACAGATCTATGGCTCTGCCAAGGGCACAGAACAGTAGAAGAAAATTAAAGATGTGTCCTAAATGTGGTCCTATGTTAAGGAAGGGATAGAGTGAAAAAAGGGGACACCACCAGGCAGAAGAAATAAAACTTTATACTACACGATGCCTTCTTGTTCACCAGCAGCTCTTACTGATAGACCACTGGATGAGACCTATTGCATTTCAACCATATAATCCTGTTTCTTATAGATTCTTATCACCCCACATCTAAAACACATTTCCTTCTGAAGGTTCACTGTTGATACTGCTTTGAGATGTATCATTTGGTCTGGGTTTTGTGTATTTAAACACATTAATGAAGGGTGACCTAAGGTACTACTCTTTCAATAAATAGCACCAGAACCAATTTGCCTGGGAGGAGACCAGCAAGCCATGGTGGTATTTCCAAAATTTCCAGCATATGCTGCTCCTGATTTCTGACTTCAATTTAAATACACTTTGCACTTACTATTGTTATTCCAGGACAGCTAGTTAATAGTTTAATTAAACTAGTTAGAGTTTAAAGACAGCAAATGGGTCCATTTAAAATGATGATTGTCAAATCTCTCTCAAGACCTGACACTTTGCTCTAGCTCAGGCTTGAACCTACTCTCTCCATTCAGAGTAATGTCCTCCGAAGTCTCAGGATGTCGCAATCTCAACATGGACACTGATGGGTCCACACACCATATCCTCCTCAAAGCAGCCCAGTCATGAACCCAGAGAACAGACTAAAATATTTTAGTGTTTCCCAAGTTCCTCAGGCCTCCATGCAGAGTGGGAATAGTGGTGGCAGAAGCACACGTGTGCTAATTGTCACAATACACTCTCCAAGGTAGTTGTCATAGGGCCCATTCTACAGAAAGAAACAGAAGCTTAGGTTAATCAAATACCCTGCCCCAACCCGTATCTAAGCACAAGCAGGGCCAGGATTCAAGTCCGGTCCAGCAACAAAAGCCCTGCCAATGGTAACAGAGCTGTGCTTAGCACAGCGAGCATGAGGTGCTAAGTGCTTCTGTGTGGTAACTCATGCCATGGAAGTTCACACGTGCCCCATGGGTGACCCAGGGCTCCATCACATAGGGCCCTGCAGGCATCCTGTTTTCTTCCAAATAACCACTGAGTTACATGCCTGTTTCCCTCACCTTACTATTGGCACAAGTAAGACTTCTTCCTGTGTCCGCTTACTGCATGTACCTTCAGACCTTCCAGCACGGTCCTCCACATCCTCCCCATCCCCTTTATCTCAAAAGCTTCACCGCAAATGCTGAATTTCTTATAAAGCAAATTCACTTGCAATCTCCATCAGGTACTAATCCTCTCATAAATGTCCTATCCACCTCACAGCCTTAAGGGCCCAATGTCTGCCACTTTAGTCACTTAAAAGACTTTAGGCCCACCCTGGGCATACCCCAAAGGTCCTGCCTTACCACTAGAATCCGTCACAGATCAGTGTGCACTGAAGTTCCATCTCCAACTTCTCCACTAACCTTGCAAGCCTAACGCCTCAAATCTCCCCAGTTTCTCCCTTATCAAGATAACTTGCCCTCTCGTAGCTCCCTGTGGCCCTATTTCTGTGAGCTGTAGCAGAGTTCTCCTAGAAGAAATGCCTGGCTTGCTCTCTGTCCCTGTTCCCACTATTTTTCCCTCTGCTTTCCTTAGTCACCACAGTCTCTGGATGCATTCTTCATGGAGGTGCTCGTCTGGCGTGCTCCTTTCTGTTTTCCTGTGGACTCCGCCCACTGCTGGGCCACATTGCTCCACACCAGCGACTGCGCTAATCGTCTCCACAGCCTCAGTGTCTCCCCACACCCCTACCCCCAAGTATCCCAATTCTGGACATCCTGTAGAATGTGTCCTCCTACTTGAAGATCTGCAATGATTCCTAGCAAGTCCAAACTATCGGTCTGCTAGGTAGCAGCCTCCATAGTTGGGCTCCCAATCGCCTACCATAGCTTGCAGTGAAGCTCACTACTGCCATGCCCCCATCCTGATCCCATTCTCAGGGTTTCTGCCAATGCCCTTCTTTCTTATCCAGTCTAGTCCCATCTTTCCTTACATCAATTCAACTAATATTTATGGAGCACTGATTCCAGTGAATGAGGAACTGTATGAGAGCTGTTCCAGTTTAAATTCCACCCCTACCACAGAGTCCACTGTGCTCTCTCTCCCTCTCTGGGCAGCAATCTGTGTTTACCACTAGAAGTAATAAGTACTCTTGCCATTAAAATGTCTACAGATCACCCACCAAATTGTGGATTCCTTTCCAGCAAGAGCTGCGTATTCCATGTCTTTTGTACTCCTCAGAGTGCCTAGCAAATAATAGCCAAGCAACAGGATACCTGTTGGATAGCTGACTGGATGTTGGTTTTGGTCCTAGAGTTTTCCCAAAAGCATGAATATATGTTTGGTGGGATGGAAACACAATTTCTAATAAACGTTAGATTTGTTTTCTTTTTCCCAGGAAGGGTGGAGAAGTAAATGAGATTTCAAAATAGGATTAATTGCTTAGAATCTAGGTGGAGACAACATTCTTTTATATCTACTCATATCAGAGAAAGTAAAGGGTGTTACACTTCTTAAAGTGTTATACATACTATAAAGGAAATTTAACATACACATATACACAAACTTAAACTATTAAAGCAAAAGGACATGTCAGAGATTGTATGCTGTATATCCATGTGAAAATTTTCCCACAAACAACCTGGCATGGCTCTGCCACTAAGTAACTACATCTCTTGTATTGGTCACTAGCCCTCCCTCAGGGCTTCTGTGTCCCTGGGTGTAAGAGGAGTGTCTGGGCCTCTACCATCTTCAAAGCCTCATCTTCCATGCCTCTAGTTCTCAACAGTGTGCAGTGTGAGGCAGGGTAGCCTCACTCCTACATAGAGACACGAGGATGATTGAACTCTTTCCAAAAACAGATTCTGTTATGCATATTTGTCAACTGTTTTAGATATCTTTGATATTAAAGAAATTCTAGTTTTAGCAAAAAGGACCTGTTTCTCAGCCTAGGCCCAAAAGATTCTGTGGTACTTAGAAATCCAAGCTCCCTGACTAACAGTCCATCCATTGCTAAAGGAAGTCCTCCCTGCGGTCAATATGGCAACTGTTTACCCATCACAGAAATATAATACCAAAGAGTTTGCTTTCCTGTTTCCTTTCCTCTTCTCTCTAATCTTCCAGAAGCCAGAGGGTATGAATGAGAACTGGGGAAGGGAAGTCTAATATGATCCTGCCTGATTCTTCTACCCTCCTCAATTCATGAGTATCATGACAATGGACAGCTCCTGGCTTAAATCACTGTTTTATTCTCCCCCTCCCCCAGTTAAGATTAGGTATAGAAACATAACACAAAGGGTGACAGAAGTGCCATGTCCTTTAGTGTCTGAGGCCAGCAAGAGAGTCCAGCAGCCCCTTACTACCCTGGACTCCTCTGATGATAGCCTAGAAATGTCTACAAAAGCTGGGCAGCTGCCAACCCTACACTCATTCCCTGCCACATCTATAGTATCAGTAGAACCAGAGAATGTTAGAGCTAGAAGGAAGCTTTAGATATCTAAGCTGGTGAAAATTCGCCTTTTACTGATGAGGACCATACATCTTTTAAATCAAATAAACACCCACAACATCTTCACATTTGTGACAAACTATATTTTCCAGATTCTATCCCACATGCTGCTTTTACAACACTGCCCCACTGACAGGAGGGTCTCTGCTCCCTCCTCTTGAACCTGGGTAGACCTTTGTAACTGTCTTGACCAACAGAACATGACAGAAGTGATACCAGGTGACTTCTGAGGCTACATCCTAAAAGCGACATAGCTTCTGCTTGACTCTCCCTCTCTGGACATTTGTCGCTGGACACGGAGCTGCCAGATCAAACAGTCTGGCTACCCTGAAGGCACCATGCTGGAGAGACCTCCAGGGATAGAGAGATGCCTCACAAGCCCTTGCTGTTCCAGTCAGCAGCTGTGTGAGTCTTCCTGGCCCAGACCCGTGAGTGAAGAAGCCTTGAGATGACTCCAATCCCACCTACCATCTGATGGCAACCTCACGAAAGCCCCCATTTCAGAACCGCACAGCTGAGCTATTCCTAAATTCTTATCCCACAGAAACTGAGAGAGACAATAAATGGTCATCATTGTTTTAAGTTCGGGTAATTTTTATTATCAAGGTAACTTGTTATATTGCAATAGGAAATTAGTAATAAGTTTATTACTAAAACCACTAAAAACTTTAACCTCAACTATTAATTTAAATGAATAAGCAACCTTCCAATTATACTTCTTCAAACAATGTGCATGCCCTGTCACTCTCTATAATCTTAATCTGCTTTAACACCTAGCTCTCGTCACCATACATGATATGATGACATGACATGGTATGTCACTGAATGTGTGAGGGAAGGGGTTTTGTTTTGCTAACTATTTATCCCCAGCACTTAGAACAGCACCCAACAATATATGACAGGATATTGACAATCGCATGCTCAGTGAATACACGAATATATCTGGTCTGCCTCAGTCTCCCCACAAGGCTACCTGACTTTTCATCATTTGCTCTCTAGCTTGATTCAGTGTCTTTTGATACAGATTCACTATTGAGTTTCTAACTCTCTAATTACTACCAACAAAACCATTAGATGTTCTCGTTCAAATCCACACGAGGAACCAAGCTGTGCCCTCCATAACGCCAGCTCAGCACCCAGAGCAGAGCTGATGATTTCCTTTTTCAACATACCTGTGTGCTAAAAACCCTTCCCAGGAGGTCTCAAATACCAAATAAAAGTTACTCCATTTTTTATTTGAAGACCACATGCCCAGTGGGAAAATGACTTCATGTTGGATGGTTTAAGTCGCAACTGAGCCTACTGGCAAAGGCCATTGAGCCATCCTATATATCTCTGTCAGTGCCCCTGAGTTGAGACGATTACACTGAAGTCCTTTCATTATTGCAGGCCTGACGAAAAGTACTGCCACTGGGTGAGCATCAGAAAGCATGCATCAGTGCACTTTCAAGTCAAATGAGAACTGGCTAGTTAAGCAGCAGCATTAACACATGTAGAAATTCCGCCAGCTAAATACCTCTTGCCAATTATGGATGGCTACGCAGCTACACCCAAATTAAAAATAGCCCAGCACTAATACCAGAACCCAAACAGTCACTGGAGGCTCCTCCTCTCCGTGCAATATCCCTCTAGAGTCTCCACATAAATGCCCCTGTAAACTGACTAAAAAGTTTACCTTTCCTTGGCAAATCAGATCTCAGATCAGGAGGAAAGAGGAATAAGCTAAAGAAAGAAACGTGGCTTGTCTATAAGTTACAAGGGAACAGAAAGGTAGAAATCTTTAGTGAGGAAGCCTCTTGCGAAAATTGTAATTAAAAGAATCTAGATCAGTGGCTGCCCAATAGAATGTGAGACAAATGTGTGAGCTAAATACATAAGTTTTGATTTTCTAGTAGCCATATTGTTAAAAGAAACAGATAAAACTTATTTTAATATTTTATTTAACTCAACAGATCCAAAATAGTATCATTTCAACATGTAATCAATGTAAAAATTATTAATGAAATATTTTATGTTCTTTTTTGCACTAGTCAGTCTTTGAAATTCAGTGTGCATTTTACACTCACAGCATATCTCTACTTGGACTAGCACATTTCAGGTGTTCAGCAGCCACATGTGGCCAGTGGCTACCACATTGGAAAGCACAGGTCTAGAATAATCCTGACTTCTTTTTTGTAAAACGTTACAACACACAAAGCATTGGTAGTTTTCCATTAGGGAGGTAAAGTAATTATACTGTTAGAATTATGGACAATGATATCATATATTCCTAAGATAAATAAAGTCATTTATGTTTTTTTTAAATTAAGTAAAAACTATCTTTCAGGAGAACTCAACTAAATCCATAAACTGGGGGCGAACTGAGGCCCTGCACTTTGGCTGCTGCCACAGAAGAGGCTTCTGGACTTTGTTTCCCCTTCATGACAACATGACATGGGACTGGGCTCCTCATTTACTTCTGTTCAATTAAAGGATGATTTCAGAAAAGGGAAGAAAATCAATTATCCCTTTAGGAAATGTAGCCCAGGGTGGAGCTGGAGAGAGTATTTTAATGACAAAAGCCAATCCTCAGTCATAACGCAGATAGATCCCCATCTAACCAGTGGTCACTGTTCTCCTTCTAGTACAGGCACTTTGCTTGGTCTCATTGCTGACCCTATGCAGGAAGGCTGTCCCCATGCAGGATGGCTAACACGTTCAACAGAGTCCCTTGAGGGAGGGTCCCCAGATCAGGGGCTGGTAATGGGCTTCACAGGAGGCTGCTCTGCTGGCTTTTGTTTGGAACAATAGTGCTCCTCTGACACCTCACTGTTGCTGAAAATATTGATATTACAGGAGCATGAACACAGCTGTGTGTAAATTACACATACACAGATTAAATCTGTATATTTATAAGGAATACAAACATCCTAATAGCGCATTTACATACACAGTTGGATACACTGGGCTGCATGCTGAGTGAAGTCTGAGTTCCAAAGTATTTCCTTAAATTTTACAAAAGGAAATGCTCAGGTTGCTGCTAAACCAGGCTGAGACTCATCTGCTCCCCAACCCCATGCAGAATTCCCCCAGAAATAGAGTCCTCTTCATTCTCATCTGCAATATTGGGGAAATTATTTGAGACTCAAAGAAGAAGAAACCTCAAAAAAGAGCTGTTACATAGTTTCTATGAAAAATAAATCAATATAGGGTAATTTTCACAGTTAAAAGGGTGAATACACATATAAAGAGAAAGGCCTACTGAAACACTATCAACTAAAATAAAATCTTGAGACTCCCCACCACCAGCTGACTGAATGGACCCCCTCTTGGCCAAGAGGATACCCTAAAACTCTGTTGCTGGCCATGAGAAGGGAGGTCAAACCTGCCTCATCATGCCCCCTCCCTTCTTGCAGATCTCCTTTATAAATCATTAACAGGCCTAAGGCTATGCAAGACAAACCTGTAGGTCCCTCCTCAATTTATATAACTAATCACTTGAGTCTAGGTATGTGTCTGGTGACTTGTCTCTGATTAACAGAATTTCTTATCTTAACTTAAAAAAAATCCCAAGCCTTTAGATAAAGCTTCATTTCTTTAATCCATTACAAATCAAATTCAAAACTTACAGGTTATAGTCTGTAAATCCACCTAAAACCTGTAAGCCCTGCCCCCTGCCCCCCATCTCCATCCTGCTTTGACTTTTGACTTTATAATGTTCCACCTCTTTGGGGCAAACCAACATACACCTTCCATGTATTGATTTGCATGTAATTCCTGTCTCCCTAAAATGTATAAAATCAAACTGTAACGCAGCCACAGCGAGTTCACATGCTCAAGGCTTCTTGGGCATGGCTCTGGACTGTGGTCCTCAAATTGGGCTCAGAATAAACCTCTTGTAATTATTTTACAGAGTTTGGCTTCTTTTCCATTGACATACCTGTTAAAATAGCATATAGTAAGGCAGAGTCTTTGGATTTTTTTAAATGTTGTGACAGACTTTATTTTTTAGTGCAGTTTAGGTTCACAGCAAAATTGAGCTGAAAGTATAGAGATTTCCCATATACTCAGGTCTTTGGATTTTTTAGCTAATTTTGAAAAACAGGGAGACAAGCAATCAGCATTTTATGCTCATTGTATTAAATCGAGCCCACAGGCCTGAGAGGAAAGCTGGGCTCTGGTTCTAGGCCTCATTTTATCAAGGCCTCACAGGTGACCTCAGGCAAGCCACTAACATTCCCTGGGCCTGAGTTTCTCATGGGAAGATGGCATCCCAAGTACCCCAATTTACCACAAAAAGTACTACCTTTTAAAATGTTGACTGTTCCAGTAAAATAAAGGAAAAAAAGGTAATAATCCAACTAAGGAAAAATATTAACCTATACATATTTGGCTAGACATATAACAACAAACTTATTATCAGCTCCAATTTTATTCTTTAAAATTTTTGCAACAAAATCCTCCAAATGATTTTGTTTCTTTTTTGTTTTTTCTTGATACAGTCTCTATATAAACTCCCTAGTTTAAAAAAGAAAAAAAAAAAGGCCCATTTCGGAGGCTTGGGTTTACCATGCTTACAGTCCCACCAATAAATCATGTCCCAATCTGGGCTTGGAAAAGCACTGTCCACGGTTTGATTGCTCCAGCCCCAGGTTGCCAGGCAACCAACACAAGGGGGAAGTCTGAGAACCACTGACAGATAGCCAACTGCCTGAAACAACAGACTTCTCTGTCAAAAATGTGTTTCAGAGAGCCACTTGCCCACCTCTGCTCTTTGCTAAACACTACATGATTGTAAAATTAAAATCAAAAGGCCACTGAAATAAAAACACACTTCTTGTTCAATTACTAATTGTTCAAAAGCTGTGGGGAGGCCCAGATCGCACACTGTATGGCAACAGAAACGTGATACTGTGAGTGAGATAAAGTCAGCAGCATGCGAGAAACCTGATCTAAATGCAGCTCTGTAGCTTCAAGTCAGGGGAGCTGGTGCGTGGAGGAAATCTGCTGCCTAAGAAAGCACCGGGAAGAAAATAATGATTGTTAAGATGTTAAAGGAGAACAAACCAAACAATAACTAAGAAGCCACAGGTCAAGATTACTTAATAATAAAACCAAGCTCACTCTCATTGTTTTGAAACACAATCTAGAGGCAATGAAAGTTTTCTCCCTCACAGATGGATTTCTTATGGTAGAGGCCAGGCAAGAAAGGTCAGTGACCCTTGGGATCCACGCCCCCTGGTGGTTCTGGGTTGATTCCCTAAGGCTTGAGTGTAAACTGGATTCCATGAGATATTAGTATCCTTATGATAATGCCTGATGATCGCAGGTCTCACATCTGAGGATCTAATGCAACATCATGAATACCTATGGTGTGTGTCCCAAGCCAATAACATGGCCCACAGTCACAGCGACCATCAACTCTATGCAGCATCTTTCCATGAAACCACTTTACTGAAATTGTCATCTTGGACTCTGGAAACTCTCTGTGGTATCTGAAAGGGGCCAGGACCCAGAGCACAGTTCTTAGTCTTTTTTGTGCCATGGACTCCTTGGCAGTCTGATAAAACTTAACCTCTTTTAAAAATGGTTTGTATTAATAAATGCATAAAATAAAACAAAGGAGGTTACAAAGGAAAGTGGTTATATTGAAATCTAGTTATCAACACATTTAAAAGAAGTATTGCTTTGTTAATATATTAAACAAGATCTAGCAGAGGGTTTTCTTTGGATCTTGCAAGATTTTTTTTGGGGGGGGGGCATTTTGCTTTATTTTATAATGTGAGCTCAGATGATAAACTCCTGGAGGGAAAGGCCAGTAAGTTTTTTACCATTTAATCACCAAAGCAACATGCAGTCTGGTTCCCTGCCTGAGGCTCCCAAGCCAGTCCTCTCCACACTACTAACCCAGCTCCCACGGGGTCTGAATTCCCCCTGGGGTCTCCCAGTCCCCAGAATTGGGCCCGGTATGCAAGATTTGTAGGTCCATAGTCTGCAAAGTAGGGTGTGCAGACACAAAAGACTTTCTTGAGGATACAAGGAATCAAACAGTTCTAAGGGAATTCATTTCCAAACTCTCAACTTCCATACATTCTCCTTCCCAAAATTCATCAGCCTAAGAAGGCACACACTCCTGTGAGGGGGGGCCGCCTCTCTTCTTCCACCCTCCTCACAATCTTCCCCCCAGCACTTCACGAACAAAGGCAGCCCCCTCTCCCATCTGGAAGGCTAGGAGGCAGCACTGCCCCAGGGGCACCAAACCAAGAGCAACTGAGAACGCTGCTGTTGGTGTTGACACAGTGCCTAACTGCAGTCAAGATGAGAAAGCCTATGTCAGACACTTTCTCATTCTCTGCTGTCAACAAAATTGAAGGAGGTCTTAGTGGAAGTGTCATCTGATTACTGAAAATCATGTTTGATGACTAATTATACTTTTGGCATTATTATGGAAGGAATTCAAATAAGTGAGTGATACTGTAACAAGATTATCATTCCCATCTACTTATTCTTGTAAACAAGGTTTCTGAGCACTTACGTCTACAAATAAATGAATAAGGATAAAAGTGACAGAAGATATGACCTCATTCTAAGTACACAAATGTACTAATATTCATCTAAGAACTAACGTGTTTAAAAAACTCCATCCAACTTGTTTTCAATAAATATTAAGCAAAAAGTAAAATTATATAATATTTTATGTTATTTTGATCAATTGTGTACTAATAATTATAATAATATAATCTGAAATAATTTTTCTTCTCGTATTTAGAACTTTACTATTAAGAGAAATAACAATATGTACACATATTTGGATACATCTACTTTTTGTTCCAGGGAAGTATGAAAGGGTGATTCGACACTAGACTTTCAAGTACAAAATGCATCACCTCAGAATAAAGTCCCTGGGAAAGCAGAATAGAAATACAAACTAAAGGGGAAAAAAACATAAGATGCAACATCTGCTTTAAAAAAAAAAGCTCATGTATTTTAAAAATAGATAATGGTATAGATCAGTTTGGTATTTAAAATTCACTGGATATATTGAAAAGAGTGATGGGACAGTTTTATTTTTTTTTTTTTTGAGACAGAGTCTTGCTTTGTTGCCCTGGCTAGAGTGAGTGCCGTGGCGTCAGCCTAGCTCACAGCAACCTCAAACTCCTGGGCTCAAGCGATCCTTCTGCCTCAGCCTCCCGAGTAGCTGGGACTACAGGCATGTGCCACCATGCCTGGCTAATTTTTTCTATATATATATTTTTAGTCGTCCAGATCATTTCTTTCTATTTTTTAGTAGAGATGGGGTCTCGCTCTTGTTCGGGCTG
>CAUYSK010040916.1:0-12511 GCA_963575035.1 Avahi laniger | reverse complement strand
AGGCATGTGTCACCATGTCCGGCTAATTTTTTCTATATATGTATTTTTAGTTGTCCAGATCATTTCTTTCTATTTTTTAGTAGAGACAGGGTCTCACTCTTGCTCAGGCTGGTCTCGAACTCCTGACCTTGAGCGATCCACCGTCTCGGCCTCCCAGAGTGCTAGGATTACAGGCATGAGCCACCGCACCCGGCCCAGACCACAGTTTTAAGCCAGGACTTCTGCCCTAGCCTGGCGCGCCTCCCACACATCCAAAGAAAGGCAGTGAGAGCGGAAGCCGGGATGGGTGATATTAAGGACATTCGGTCTCTTCGCTCAGTCTCTGCCTGAACTTCCTCCTGCCCTACCTCCCTGTAAACCACCAAATTGCCACTGGGCCAATTCCTCTTGGGGCACGGAACTCCACTGGAGTGGGAGGCTGTGCTCTGGAGATGGGGTTGTGCCCTGGGCTTGCAGTGTTTATGGACTGGGGCTCTGGGAGTAGCTAGAGGCTGGGAGACTGTCTTAGTCCATTTGTGCTGCTCTAACAAAATGCCTGAGACTGGGTCATTTTAAAACAACAGAAATTTATTTCTCATGGTTGGAGGCTGCAAAGTCCAAGATCAAAGTGCTGGCAAGTTCAGTGTCTGGCAAGTGCTGCTCTCTGCTTCCAAGATGGCACCTCCATGCTGTATCCTCCAGAGGAGACAAATGCCATACCCTCACATGGTGGAAGGGACGGAAGGCGCTCACCCCTCAAGCCCTTTTATGAGGCACTAATCTTTCCATGAGTGCAGAGCCCTCATGGCCTAACCACCTCCCAAAGGCCTCACCTCTTATACTGTTGCAGGGGGGATTAAGTTTCACTATGACACTTGGAGGGACACAAATATTCAAAGCATAGCAGAGACCTAGGCCAGAAGGGGCATTCCCTCGGCCGTGGTTCAGTTCAGGCCCCCTTGGCCTCCCTGCTCTGGAAAAGGGGGAGGTCACTGCTTTGATGCTCTGGATCTTCTGCCTGGTGCTGCCTCCTCCTGCCCCCAGCATCATGCACTCACTCATGATGCTGTCACTGTCCAGAGCCTCTGAGAGTAAGACACAGTCCCCAGTGCGGAGGCCCGGGGGGTGCTCAGAGGAACCCACTTCCAGCCCTGCATGGAGGGGGTGTCCACTGAAAGCGAGTGGAAGGGAATACTGTTCTTCCTTCTCACCTCCAGGATCCAATTACTTCCTCTCTGCACAGACCCATTTACCCGGGACAACTTTCACTGGAACTTAACTTCCTGCCTCTGCCTGCCCCCTCCTCCTTCATCCCTCAGATGTCCACCCCCTTCCTCATCCGGAAAGTGGCTGGTTGGTTCCTGCCCCGAGAGTCTCGATTTCTTTGGTTTCAGCAGAGATGCTGGAGTGGTCAGACTCGAGCTCCAGCACTGACCACAGTGTGGGACGCAGAGGGGGAGGCAGCTCTCAGGAAACCCCTTGTCTTAGTCAGGTCTTCTAGAAGCAGAGCCTGTGGCCAGGATTCGGGTGGAAGCCCAGGGAGCTGAGCTGAGGAAAGGGAATATGGCAAGGGAAGATGCCAGGCGAGGTGGTGCAATGCCTCCCTGTCCTGACCGCCGATTCACGGGAGCCTCAAAAAGACAGCCAGGCCGCTTGCTCAGCAGGTGCCTCTCAGCAGGAAACACACCTTGGAGAAGTCCGTGGCTCCCATTCACGGCCTGTCTTCCACGGGTCAAGGTTCACCCCACGGAGTGAATACCCCATGCTTCTGGGTTCTGTTATCTGGCCCTTGGCGGCGCTTAGAAACCACATTCCACACTGCACAGCATGGTGTCTCATCTAAGTCTGGAAGTGGAGGGGCGACCTCAGAGAGAACAACGAGGTAGTCAAGGAATTGAGAAGTAAGCTCACCTCTTGTGCCACTGCGATCCCCTCAAGCCCTCCCATCATACCCGACTTCCATACCACGATACGGGCCATTGCGCTTTCCTCAAGAGGGGAGGTACTGTCCACGGTAAGCAAGTCCCCTCAAAGGTAGTGCCGGCTGTGATCGTAAGGAAGATAGAGGCAAGAGGGCTAATGAAGCGAGCCACGGTCCTCACGGCTATGGCTTGTCCTAGTCCATAATTCATATTCTCTCCCTCCCTCCCTCACCTCAGCTAACCCTCTGCAGATCTGGGCTGCTTGCCTGATGAGATTACACAGACTCTTATGCCCGATTCCTTGGTTGCCCTGTCCTTTTAGAATTGTCATTGTTGAGGTTGTCCATTGTCAGTTACTATGGGGTGAGAAGTTCTAAGAGATGCCCCAGTGAATCTCCTGGCTGGGTCCAGATATACCCCTGCTGGCCTTCACTGTCTCTACAGTCCTGATTCCTCGTGGGGTGGTCAGGATCAATGACCCCGGCCAGCGCAGTGATGCCCTTCTTCGTCTACTGGTCCACTGGCACGGGGAGCTTCAGGTGGCCAGGGAGCAGTCACAGCTTCCAGTTTAGTGGAAACTTTTCTGTGTTCCCCGGTATAAGTTCTCCCTCCTGGGAACTAGGATCTCTAAGCAGCAGAGCCTGGAGTTTTGGGGGCAGGAAGCAAATGCTCTGCAAACGTGAGAGTGAAATGAGCCACTTCCACATTTGACTCCAGGACCTACAATTATGTAGAACTGTTCAAAACAAGTACCACGTCAAGGAGTTCAGGGCCCAAATCCACATATATATTTATATGTACAAGCATAAAAACATATGTAATATATATTTTTAATATAAAAATATGTATATATATTTTCAGAGATCAGGTCTAACTGTACACCTGGATCTTCACTGAGCATTCAGCAGGCTGCCCCGCTATTCTATCAGGTGGGCTGCTTCTGGGTGATGAGGTACAACCAAGGAAGACCAATGAATCTGTTGATCATCACCCCACTGCTACCTCACACCATATACAAAAATGGACTCAAAATGGATCAAAGACCTGAATGTAAGAGCTGGAACTATAAAAGTCTTCGATGATCCCGTTTTTGTACTTTCTTTGGTGGCAGCACTGTGGAAGACAAGCCCAAATCTGGAGCATGCCCTGGTTCCAGCAGGGATGAGTTGCTGCCCCCTCCAGGGTGGAGAAGGGGTTCAGTGTAATCAGCCTGCCGCCAGAGGCATGGCTGGTCATCTGGAGAGAGCCATGCACAGGGCTCAGCCGCACTGGGCTGTGGCAGGCTGAGCACCAAGAGTGCCCGCTGAGCCTGGGTGAGAGGGAGCCCTGCTGCGGGGCCCATGCTGGGCCTCCAGCTCTGGCACCACGACTGCTCTGTTCAAGGGCTATTGTGCAGGCACTTAGGGTGGACAGGGCAAGTCACTCAGATGAATTATTCCACCTCCTTGTTAAAAGTCTCCTGTAGATGCTCTGCAGGGTGCTGACTTGAGACCTAGAGGTTTATGCCCTTGGTGCCCACTCCCAGAAGTCCATCCAGCTCTTTCAGGGACCACTTTGTTATTGACCTTTGGTCTTGTTCCTGCAGGCTCTGACCAACCAAACGAGACATTCACTATTCCCCAGGAGTCAGGGGATACCCACAGCTCAGGCTTCCTTGTCATCTAGACAAAGCGACTGCGCAAGCATACTGCTCAAAGCTTTGCACGCGGGGATTTCCCTTCACCACCGTCCTTTAGGGGTACCCCCAGAGGGCCGCAAGGGAGCAGTCGTCCACTTTCAACTGTCCCCAGCATATCACACTGACCATTTGGAAACCAGGCCTGAGTCCTTTCCTTGTCAATCAGTTGGTCACAGGGAATTTGAGAAGGTTCCACTAGGTTTGTGACCCACTATGGCCCTTTAACTCCTATCTGCCTGTGACTTCCTCTTCATTGCTGACTCGCTGGGAAGCAGCCTGTCACCTCTAGCCCCCAGTCTCCTCTCGCACCCTTGCCAGACCAGACCAGATGGGAGCAAGTGCTGGGTGCTGCCTTCCCAGGGCCTCAGCACCCTCACAGCAATAATAATAATGACAACAACGACAACAGCTCCTGCGGCAGGTATTGTGCTAATAAGCAGGCCCGGAACTAGGGTGAAGAGAGAAAGCAGCCCAGGGCACACATTTTAAGAAGGTCTCAAGGTCATGCAAGTCCTAAGTCCTTACATTTTGTGCCTTGGGAGCCTCACTTAATTCGTCTTAGTCCTGGCCCTGCTCATAAGCTCTTAACCTATATTATCTCCGTTGATTCTCACAAGTAAATCTTATCACCTCCATTTTGCAGGTGGGGAAATGGATTCAGAGGTCAGTTTGCCAAGGTGGCACCTTAGTAATGTTTTTCTCACTACAGGGCCTAAGCTCTTCACCACATTCACTCTCGCGTGGCCGGAGTGGGAAGCACCCTGCCCGTGATTCTACAGAAAATCCCAAGTTCCGGGGCTCACGACGGGAAGGGGCTGGGGCCAGAGTGGGCAGGAAGAGGGAGCGTTCCCCAGAAAGTCCACTAGATGGCGCCCCAACACCGGCCCCTGAGCTCCGGCGGCCGAGTGGGCGGCCCGCAGCGGGGAGACGAGCGCGAGGCTCTTCCTGCTGCCCACTGGCACAGGTCCCCAACCTCCTGTGTTCCCCCGTATCTGCATGCACGATCTCTTTCCCTGCTGCCCCCAGGAGATGGACTCAAGGCAAGGAGACTTCCCAGGGTACTTGGGAGAGATTCTTCCTTCTTTCCCCTATAAACTGTTAGCCATGATCAGCGCCTCCCAGGGCCTCCACAGCACTGCCTCTTCCCTGTTCCCGTCCTGAATTCCCCAGGCCCTCCCTGTCACTCCCATTTTTTCAGCCTCTGCCAACCTTTTGAGGCAAGGACCATTAAGGCCGATTCCACAGATTTGGTGATGCAAATACATGCAAATATATGCAAATCGCCATGTAAAGGAGGCTTGCCACTGTGGTTCTAAGTGGCTGTCACAGCTTCTCTGACACCTGTTCTGAGAGACAGCTGCCCTGCCCCCTCCTGCTCAGCGTCTATCTGCTATTTGCCCCCCTTCTCCTCCAAGGCTCTGGCTCCTGGCCCCCTTTCCCTCAGGGACCTTGGCTGGCTTCTCGTTACAAAGGACCCTTCTGACTTCTCTCCAAACTCTCAAGGGGGGTAAAGAGGGCAGCACATCTTATTGGGCACAGACTTTGGCATCTGATCATTTCACCGTTTCCTGGTTGTGTGACCTTGGAAAAGCAGTTTGACTTCTCTGAGTCTCAATTTCATCATCAGCAGAATGGGAATAATGATAGTGCTTACCTAATAAGGCTGCCACAAAGATCCCACGCTGTTCTGCATGTGAAGTGCTTGGTGCATGCATAGCCTTTGAACATAGGGAGCATATGGCTATTAATGCTATGATTGTCATCGACCCTGCCGGTCACCATATTCTGAAGGCTTCTGCCGGGAGACAGATAAGCAGATAGATATAGCTCAGGCATGTGCACATGTGGGCTCATCCCTGCACACACACGTGAACACACACACGCGGCTGACAGCCTCACGTGCTGGCAGGGTACGGCACACTCACGGGTACACACACACTCAGAAGCACACACACAGGAGGAGGCTGTGGGAGGTGGAATCTGAGTCATCCAGACCAGAGCTGTGGGTGGTGCTTTTGTCCTGATTTCCGGGGCTCAGTGCTCCATTTCGAACAAGGAACTGTATGGAGAATGGCACAGCTAATGAGCCGACTGAAGGGCCAGTTGTATGGGCCCCTTTCTTGTATTGGCCCCCTCCCCTAGACTACCACTGTCCAGGTGCCAACCCAGCTCTGTGTCATTTGGGCTTGTCCTTCCTCTGACCCTACCCCAGCTCCACCGAGGCCCAGCAGGTGGGACAGGGCAAGTCCACTGAGGCCAGGACTCCTAGAGCAGGCTTTCGATGACATCACAGCGCAGGTGGTGCCCACGGTGGCTGCTCCCTGGAGAATGCCCAGGGAGCTTGGTGGGCTGGCGAGGAAGAGGCGATGAGGGAGGTGGCACACAGTGGTGGTTAAGAGCACTGTACTGGGAATGAGGTAGACCCAGGTTCCAGTCCTGGCTCTGGCTCTGCCTCTGTGTGACCTTTTGCAGTTTCCTTAACCTCTTTGGGCCTCCATTGCTTTGTCAGTAGAACAAAGCCAGTCATAGCTAGTGCGACTTTTCAATGAGAAAACGTGCATAAACATGCACTTGGTTCGGTGCCACGTGGACTGAAAGTTTGTAGGTGGCCATCATTTTGGATGGTGCTGACTGAAGGTGAGAGCCGGTTCCCTGGGCAGCGCCGCTGCAGCAGTTCCACCTCCTTCCCTGGAGCTGCCCCTCCCACTCCTCTCAGGCCTGCGGGGAAGGGCAGTGCTGCCTGGTACTCCGGGGGTCCCGGGTCGGTGTGGGCTGGGATAGCAGTGGGCACATGCGTTGTCCAGCTTTTCTTCCCTGCTTGGGCGATGACTGGTCAAGACAGGTCGAGTCACAGCCTTGCCAAAAGGGAAGGAAGGACGCTGCTCTTTACTGTGTGCTCATTATACTCCAGGTGCCATGGCGGGTGCTGCCCCGCGTGAGCTCTTCCTAAGCTCACAACAGCTCTGTGAAGCAGACACTAGCGTCTACAAAACAAGAAGAAATAGAGTGACTTGCCCCAGGACACACCGTGGGTAAACAGAGAAACTGGGATTCAGACCGACTCCCGTGCCACGCTCTCTACCTTACCATATACCGCAGTGGCTGTGACTGAGTCACTCGGGCTCCGTGGGTGTGGCATCAGGGAGTCCCAGTTCCTTGGATGTGCGGCCCCTGCCCCCAGAGCTGGCCAAGTCTGCTTGGGGCCTAGAGGGGGAGGGTCTCTGTTTCTCCAGTCTCCTGAGAGCCTGTGGGCACTGGTGAGCTGGTGCGAGCTAATCTACTGGAAGTGTCCCCAGGTGTCATGCATTTGGCTCCCAGCCAGTAGTTATATGACATTAGGGAAGGGGCACAGGTGCATGGAGGATGGGGGGCATCCTAGACACCTGCCGAAGGCTCGGTCCCGTGCCACTGGTGGGGCGGGCAGGGCAGCAGATGGACAGGGCTGAGGTAGGGGCAGGCATGCTGACTCGGCTCTGCAGCCCAAGGTGGCTCGAGAACATGCCGGGAAGAGGAAAGTGTGGAGGGGAAGAATGGGAAGAAGAGAAGGAGAGCTAGCGTGGAGGAGAAACCGAGGCAGCCCAGGGAAAGGGCAGCGGGGCCAGGGCGACGGAGAGAGGACGGTTCAGTGTGCAGGCTTTGAGGTGAGGCGGCTCTTATTTCAACTCCACCACTCGCGTGCCATGCGGCCAAAGGCAAGAACTGTCCTTTAGTTTCTTCAGCTGCAAACAGGGTACAAATAGTGCCTGTCCCTGGAACCTCTAGTCCTCCCCCACCAGAACCTAAACTTCATGTCAGCCTGCCTGCGGAGGAACCAGTCACAGGATCTTAATCGCTGATAGGTCCAGGAAGGGCCCGCCTCAGAAGGCTCCAGGGGCGGCTCCCGCCTGTGTAACCACACACTCATTTTTCTTCTCCAAGCAATGGTCATCTTTTTCTCTGGGCCCAGGTCTATAGGTCTGTCTGTCTTGTTCATTGGCTGAGCACCTAGCACACAGTAGGTGCTCTAAGAACATTCATGGAAAATATGGAATGAATAACACAGGCCAGGTGGCTGATATCTTGTTCAATAATTGCACCTTAGCTGATTTCATGTCAGCAAACATTTCTAGAGCATCCACCCTGTGCTAAGCAAACAAGACCCAGCCCTATCCTCATGATCCCACAAATGAGAGGGTGAAGAGTTTAAGGGGCCAATGGGTGTTACCAAGGGACATCCCCAAACCAGGTGCAGAGGAAAAGGTGGCCAATGCTTGGAGGGAAAAACCGTGTGGTCAGGCTGGGTTGGGGAGCTGGCCCCTGGAGCCTTCTGAAGCGAGTCCTTCCAGGCCCCGGCAGTAATTAAGGTCCTTGTGGCTGGTTACTCGGCAGCCAGGCCGGAAGAGAAAGCCTGTAATTAACAAGCTGGCACTCACACAACCACATGTCAGCACGCCCAAGCGCTGGGATAGCTGTCTGTCAGTCGTAGCTGCTGGTGGAATTTTTTAGACAGCTGGGCTCAAGCCGGGAAATGAATATAAGTTACATTTCTATGCATCGTTGTTCGTGGTGGTAAAAAAAATTAATCAGTGACATAGCTGTGACACATACTCATTTAAGAGTCTACAGAGGAATGTTCATTTGTCAGAAGCAGCAAAGAAGAGATTATGTGTCAGCTGGGGAGGGGTGAAATATTTATACAACGGCTAATAAACACCGGTGTGTAAGGGGGTCAATTGATTGTGTCAGTGGCCACATGACAAATACAGCATTGAGCAGCCACGGGCACTACCCCTGTGCCCGGGGGCTCCATTCTGATGACAAATACACAGCATGTTACTTGAATGCTCCCCACCAACCACCCGCTCAGCCCTCCTTGCCGGCTGGGCAACTGAAGATTGCTGGGAAGCGGAACTCCCATGGAAGCTGCCTACCCTCAACTTCATTAAGTTGAACTTGAATTTGGCAAATTACTCCCCAAATGCCAAAACAGCTGCAAAAAATATTTCTTTGTGTATATGCTGTTTTTTTTTTTTAAACTTCATGTTTCTGAATTTCAGAAGGTCTGGAAAATGATCGGCCTTGCTCTGCGCCCGCACCAAGACCATATCACCAGCACTTCCCGGGCAGATCTCACCCTGGCCCAAGCTCTGCACCGCTATGTGTCTCACAGGGGCAACACGGAGCACGTGGGTGTTTGTCCAGCAAGCCCTGTGGCTGATTTGACCTTCCCTGTTCTCGCAGAGAGGCCAAGGCCCGAATTGTTCCCCAATTACGGGAAAGAGTTCCTGTACCCACTCCATCCCCTAGGCACGGTGATCCTTCCGTGCCTGGATGCCCTCCTGTCATTGCCTAAAGGAAGGGAATAGTAGTCTGGCTGGGACATCTGTCATCCCCAGGCAGGAGTCCCCTGCCTCTTACCCCTCTCCATGAGCAGTCCACCAGGAGCTGCACGACTGGCCAAACTTTACGGAAGAAAGAGAACATCATATTAGCACTGACCATTTCTAGTTTTCGAGCTTTTTTTTTTTTTTTGCACTCAGTCTTTGAGCTCTGATCATGTGCCAGGCACTGTGTCAAGTGTTTACATGCATTATTTCACTGAATCTTAAGATAACCCTTGAGGTGGGTGTAATTATCAGTCCAGTTGTATAGATGAGAAAACCAAAACCCAGAGAACTAGCTTGTGTAAGGCCTATGCTGTGTAGAGGAAGGTGGGATTTGAACCAGGTTGGTGGGACTTTGGAGCACGGCCTTCCTGGTCCTCGTTCACTGACTGACCATGTAGGAACTGTGTGTCTCATGGTTAACATCTGCGAATCTGAATTCCCAAGCTTAAACAATTCAGATTCTAAAAGATTAATTCAGCCAGGAGTGGGGATTCATGCGTGTAATCCCAGTACCTTTGGGAGGCCGAGGAGGGAGGATTGCTTCAGGTCAGGAGTGCAAGACCAGCCTGGGCAACACAGTGAGACCCCATCTCTACATAAAACAATTAATTAATTAAAATTAAAATAAAGCAAAATAAAAGATTAATTCATAACCTAGAAGATTATAAACTTCTGGAGGCATGGGCTCTGTCCCAGACTCAGCTCAGAGCATTCACTCCAGCAAAACTGGGCTGATTCTATCTCTCATTTTAACTGGGGCACAGGGAGCCACTTCCAATCCCCAAAGTGTCCCCCACCATCCCAGTTTAGAAAGTTGGGTGTTGTCACCCCTCCAGAGACTTAGAGAAGCCCCTCCCACTCCTCTGCACCGGCTCCCAGCCTCCAGCCTGCTGTCAGTTGCTATAATACCCCATCATTCCTGCAACATCCAACATCCGTCATTTGATTTGGGATGGGATGACACTCTGAGAAAACAGTTGCAGATGAAATTTCACACATATCTGTGAATGTGGAGATTACAGATAAGCACACGTTGCAACTTGTTTTCCCTTTTCAAAATGAGATTCTTCCTTTACACCAAGTTGTACTCCACTTTAGATTTCCCACTGTGGGGCTGTTAATAACGATAATTTTAGTGAGAGTGATAATCACAGAGGTTGTACTTACTGAGTGTTTATTATATGCTAAGAGTTTTGTGTACTTTTTTTTAAATCCGCACAACAATCCCATTTTACAGAGAAAACCAAGAACCAGAGAGATTAAATAATTTGCTCATGGATGCGTAGCTAGTAGGAGCTGAGATTTGAACCTAGGAGTACCAGCTGCAGAGACCCTAAACTCTTACCCGTCAGAGCCTTAGTTCAATCTATTGCACAGGAATAGCTCCTCCCAGCCCAGCCCCTGGCTTCAGCCACATGGAGCCATGCTAGCTCTGCAGCCGGTCTTGCTCTCTTTTGCCTCTGGACCTTTGCAAATGCTGTTCCCACTATCTGGAATGCCCTTCCTTCTGGTACCTCACTGAGGACTGCTAGGGGGAGCCTTGGCTCTCATACCTCACCCCACCCACCAACCCCCAGGCCTGTGGGGGCTTCCCTAAGCTCAGCCAAGCGTGCCCTAGAAGCCTGTGGGGCTGGCTCTAAGGGTCTAGCACCAGAGGTGACGGGAAGGACCCTGCACTAGAGTAGAGAGCATCCTCCGTGCCACCCCCCACCCCAACACTGCACAAGCCTCACCTCGCCTTTCTCCTCCCTATTGCTGTCTCAGCCTAACTGCCTCACGGAAAGGGTCCCTGAACAAGCCTTGTTCTCTCTAGCCTTTGGCTCCTTGTGCTTGGAACATTCTTTCCTTTCCCTTCCTTGCTCCCTGCTTCCTACTCATCCTTCAAGTTTCATCTTAGGTGCCCCTACAGGAAGCCTTCCTAGATTTCCCCAGCCTGGGCTGGCCACTCTAGAGCGAGGGATTGAACCACTGTTCACTGTGGTATTCCTAATGTCAGGCACAGAGGAAGACCTCATGACAGTTTGTCGAATGAACAGGTGAATGAATGAGTGACCTGGGTCTTCAATGACCCTAGACACCAAGGAAGAAGTTCTAAAGATTAGGTCTGGGAATGGCCCTCAGTTAAACCAGAGAGAACCTAGGGGTAGGAATTAAAATCTTGAGATTGTTCAAACAGACTTGGGTTGTATCCAGGGTCCCAATAGCCTGTGTGATTCAAGGCAAGTTACTTAACTTCTCTGAGCTTTCACCACCTCGTCTATAACATGGGGGCTGATAACATTGCCAATATCATAAACTTGCATTGGAAGTTAAATGAGATAATGTAAGCTGTGTGTATATCTATGTCTATCTAACTATCTATCTATATATACACACTCAACAACTATTTGTTGCTGTTGTTGCTAAGAGACTGGAGTGTGCAGAAGAGCTAGAAGGGTTTGCATCATGCAGGCCTCCAGGCCTCAACCTCAAGATCCAGGGCAAGGGACAATTACCAGCCCTGGACCGTGAGGAACCTGCTTTCAGGGCCCAGCTCTGGCCCCCACAGGCTGTGTGACCTCAGACAAGATTTTTCCTCTCTGAATCTTGGTTTTCTCTCCTTCAAAATAAGGACATTAATTCCCTTCCCAGTAACTACCCAATAGGATTATTGTGGGAGATCATGTGAGATAATATATATGAAAATGCTTTGAAATGTGCTCAGGGCTGTATAAATACAAGGGATTATGGTTATCTACAGGCAGTTTGTAGGGGCTTAATTATTAGTCAGCATTCACGGGCACTGCAGCTTCGGAGCAGCCCTGCAAGCGTTCTCTTGGCGGCTCCTTAGCAGGAAGAGCCCCGTGGAGAAACTGAGGCTGGGTTGCCAGCATTTAACCAGGGGCCTTTGGCAGTGGAGGGTGGGTTGGGGAGGCGATGCTGAAATGGAGCAGTGTTGGTGGTTCCACCGCAGCCTGATCCCCAATTTTAGGACCTCCAGCCACTCTTGCGGAGGTGAGAGTCTGCAGGAAAGGAGACAGAAACTCCTTGGCTTCAGGTGTGAAGCGCTTTGGATGATGCCAAAGGGGTGGCTCTTCTGGGTTTGCTCCTGGCAGCTCCTCAGGCTGGAGGAGCTGGAGACAGGCACCAGCCGGTGATGACTCGGCATTTGCTAGACTTGGCTGGCTGGCGGGGGAGAGAGGTGCCCAGCCTCACTGTGCTTGCAGACCCAGAGCTGTGTTCTTTTTTTTTTTTTTTTTTTTTGAGACAGAGTCTCACTCTGTTGCCCTGAGTAGAGTGTCGTGGCGTCATCCTAGCTCACAGCAACCTCAAACTCCTGGGTTCAAGCAATCCTTCTGCCTCAGCCTCCCGAGTAGCTGGAACTACAGGCATGCGTCACCATGCCCGGCTAATTTTTTCTATATATTTTTAGTTGTCCAATTAATTTCTTTCTATTTTTAGTAGAGACGGGGTCTCGCTCTTGCTCAGGCTGGTCTCGAACTCCTGAGCTCAAACAATCTGCCCACCTTAGCCTCCCAGAGTGCTAGGATTACAGGTGTGAGCCAACAACAGCGCCCGGTCCAGAG
>CAUYSK010040915.1:0-20348 GCA_963575035.1 Avahi laniger | reverse complement strand
GAAAGAAATTAATTGGACAACTAAAAATATATAGAAAAAAGTAGCCAGGCATGGTGGTGCATGCCTGTAGTCCCAGCTACTCAGGAGGCTGAGGCAGGAGGATCGCTTGAGCCCAGGAGTTTGAGGTTGCTGTGAGCTAGGCTGACACCACGGCACTCTAGCCTGGGCAACACAGTGAGATTCTGTCTCAAAAAAAAAAAAATAATAATAATATGATGAAGGGATTAAAATATGCTATTCTGATATATTGACATTTGAAAAACAGCAGGTACAAGAAGATCACTTTGACCTCCACGGTGTATCTTAATGGCAGAAGATGAAATTCCCATATGACAACATTCTCCCTGTACCAGAAAAAAAGGCAAAATCCTTATCTTCAAGGATGAGAAGTTCAGACTAGAGAATACTGTACAGATCCTGTTAGAATAGCTTTTACCTTTTAAGTCTCCCTACATAATTTAGGCACATTTTCACAGCTTACTATTTCTTACTCAGTTCAGTATATAAATAACTGCTTCTTAAAGTCTTCATTTCCTTATGAGGACTTTCATACAAAATAAAATTTGTATTAGACTTTTCTCCTATCAATCTATGTTATATCAATTTAATTCTTAGATCCTTTCAGGACCCTAAGAAGACAGAGGTGGAGTTTTTTTTCCCATACACTGAAAATAACAAATGGGGCTAAAAGAGTATCTATGGCCAAAATATAACTTTTATTCTAAGTAATCTCATAAATACACAGCAGTTACCATTTAATTATATAGTTTTAAAGCTACTTACATGAGATTTTTTTATTTAATAAAAATCAGTGGATAATATATAAGAGTTAGGTGTTAAAAAGGGATATATGCATATGTATACATATAGATATAAATTACATAAATAATCAAGGGAGAAAAGAAACACATTCTCTTATATTCTAAAAGACTATGGTGGGGGGTGGAATCAGTAGTTATATGAAGTCACATCTTTTTCTTGAAATAGATTTTTGGAACAAAAGAGAATTATAGGGTGAGAGGTTTGATTGTTTCTACCCTAAAGTGTGGTCTGAGAACATTAACAACATTACAAAATTATCCTCCTAAGCTTTACTTTAGGCTAGTGAATCCCACCAGGGAGACACCAGTGGTCAATCTGATACAGAGAAGGTTTCAATCAGCAATTTCTTACCCTTTTCTTAAAATGTATAAAATTAAAAAAAATGTATAAAATTATAATAAAGAAATCAAGTCTTTATTCTTACAGGTTTTACAAATCAGTTTTTCTAGAATACTACAACTATTTTAACTTTTCCATCTAATTTTTTAAAAATTCCTTTTAACAAGTACATATGGAATTCTTCTTATAAGGCTATAATAGTCAAGACAATGTTGCTGCCCTCATGAAATTTACATGTTATATAAAGCATATGTATGTTATGTGCATATATACATATACAGATTATAATTATATTGTAATCAAGGTATATCATTCCTGTGTTCTAAATTTCAGTTTCATTTACCTTTAAAAAAGCTACTTTGCCACATGGTCCTCACAGTTATCACATATAAAGTTATGTTAAATATATAGTCATAATTTATGTAAATATTTCTCTATTTGACATTTAGGTCACAAAAGTGTTCTTATATCAAAGTTATACATATATTCTCTCATAGAAACACATGACTATACAGATACATACACCAAACATATCACTTACAAAAATATATAACCAAAAAATTGTTCTGTTAAAAGAATATGTAATTCTGATATCTGATATTACTAATCTAATATATTCTCTTTGACTATCAAGACTACAATGATACAGAAATATTTCATTATTATTAAATAGCCTTAATCAGAAGCAATAACTGGAGAAAAAGTATCAAATATTTAATCAAAGGAGAAAATAGTACTTTTTAATAAAAACACTTAAAACTTTAAACTTAAGTATCAACAAAGCTGGTAATTTTATTAAAAATTATGTTATTGCTAATAAAATAGTTGCAATATCAAATGTATCTTGATATGAATTAGGTAAAGACTTAATTCAACATCTCTGATACTGAATTTTTATTGTTTCCATTTAGAGTATCTAAATTACTTATTCCCCAAGAATGAAATGCCTAGAGCCCAAAAGAATAACTAGTGGCATGTGATTTCAAAGACAAATGTAGTTTTTTAATCTTTGTTTCCTCGCCTATTTTCTTTATCTCTTGTATCCATGTGTAACCCCTTTTACCTCCTTCAAACAGAGGATGTCCATACAGCTGTTTCATAGTCTGTTATTTGCAAATCTGTTATCTTTTTCCTCTTCCTTCCTCCTGCTCTGTCTCTCTCCTTTCACATTTGCTATCCTATCTTGCTTTCTCATCATCTTACTCTAAGGAAAGAGCACAAGGCATTGTAACTGTAAACAGCACTGAAGCAACAGACATGGTATGCTCCTGAATTTATTCCTTGGCAGAGGGGTTAAAGGGCCCAGGTTTAGACACAAGGAAATGAGATTTGAGGCAATAAAGAAATGCTGAGCTGGAAACAGGATGAACAAAAGACTCCTGAAGAGACAGCTTTTTACTCTGTATTATACCTGTGGTTATTTTTCTCCAGACACCATTGAGAGTGTATGCTTTTTAATTTGCATTCTTCACAGTTAAAGATATTTAGTGATTTGATATAATGTTAACTGAAAAACATGTAATCTGTGATATCACTGGGTTTGAGGGGAACAATAACTAATTCCTTTATTTCCTCCAAATTTAGGACCAACCGAGAAGCTGATTGGTGTAGATAAACAGAGTTCAAATACTAGCATTAGGACTGAAACAGCTAAATTAGGCACCACTGCTTGCATCTGCTGCCACATGGCTTTCCAAATGTCTTCCCTGAACTGAATACTGTAAATCTATTTAGTCACAAAGACAAAGCCCTCTCCTGACTTCTCTTGTTAGAAAAGGTGCAAAAATAACCTAAAGATGGGCTAATTTAAAAGCACGGCCTATAAAAGCAGGCTAATCCAAGACTTTCCATTCCTTCTCCCAAATTCATCTATCAATGATTCTTCCTAACTTTGTGCAGAATAAGTGAGGAAATCCAGAGAGAGGCCAATGGTGTTACTCCACAAAGGTCATCTGATGTATAGACATGAGGCAAGGGGAAATGGAAGTTCCCCCATAATAGATATCATAGGTATGTAACAACTCTAAATTAGTGATATTGAGAATAAATATGAATGATATATAGAATTCCATGTTTCCCAACATTTCTACTACATGGTGAATTTCTACTCTTATAATCAGGAAAAAAAAATTCAAAAACAGAATTTTGTTTCTGGTCATGATGATGGAACTGGGAATAAAGACTTCCCCTCCTGCTGTTAACAACTAGAAAACTGGATAAAATACATCAAACAACTGTTTTCAGACATTAACTGATAAGGCAGTGCAGAACTGTGATGGCTGAGAAAAGGGAAACCAAGGAATGAGCTTTATGATTGCCCATTTTCTTCTTGGAGGCACTTTCAAGTTCACTATGTAGGACAGGGGATGCCAAGGAGGTCTTGCTGAGGTAAGGAGACAGATATCAAATTATAGAGAGCCTGAAGAGGCTAAAATTTGTGAATTAGAATAGTGGAGAGAAAGAACTGAGAAAGAACTCCAGAAATCTGCCTAAATATTTGTCAAATTGCTTGCTGAATTTTCAGCTGTATAGGGTAAGGGTGAAACTCCACAAGACTGGGCAAAGAACAGCTGGGAGCTATAAAACAAACAATTCCCAGAGTAGACACAGAGTTAGGAGATGTCTAAGTTCCAAACAGAGTAGGGAATGCTATTAGTAGTTAAATTCCATAGAGGTGACAGAAAGGTTGTGCCTTTGTAATAAGATTAAATTAGTTGTAAAGACAATTCTACACCCACCCTAACACAAAAATGAAAGCCTTGAAAGATCAAGTTGATCCATAAGTAAATTGACAGCTTGTCAAAAAAATTTCCACTGCTTTTTAAAGAAAGACAACAAAATCTATCACTCAATGTAAACTTAATGAAGTCCAATATCCAATAAAAACCCCATAAATATGAAAAAAAGAAAAATGTGACTCATAACTGCAAATAAGTCAGTTAACAGAGACAGATTCACAAAAGACTGAGATAAAATTATCAAAGACTTAAAATCAGTGCACAGCTTGGAGCTGAGGCAATTGAACTCACAAACGTAGGTAGTATACTACATGAGGGGCAAGTTTTCACTAACACCACAAGGGTCTCTGGCCCAATTAGTGGAGTCTGATAATAACCTTTGATACACATATTTTGTTAATTTAAAAAAAGAAAGAAAGAAAAGACTTAAAAACACTTCTTAGGGATTTAAAGAAAACACAACCAAAACACAGATGTTTAAACAAATTGTAGTTTACCGATACTGACATCCCACTCAGTAAAAAGAAACAAGTAAATGATACCTGTAACAGTCTGGTTCAATCTCAAACTGTTATGATGAGTAATAAAACAGGTACACAGAATGTTTCCTATAGAATTCTATTTGTATGAAATTCTAAACAGGGAAAACTATTCTTAACAGCAGTGGTTCTCAAGTAGACACAGTTTTACTCCCCAGGCAACATTTGGCAATGTCTATAGATGATTCTGACCATCACAACTGAGAAAGTGGAGGGAGAGTTTTACTGGCATCTAGCGGGTTGGGGCCAGAGATGCTGTTAAAAATCCTACAATGCACAGGACGGCACCGCCCACTGCAACAAACATTTATTCACAAGATTAACAGTGCTGAGGATGAGAAAATCTGATTTACAGTAATGGAAAAAAATCAGTGACTGCCTGCAGCTGGGTGGAAAGAAGGTGACGACAAGAGAGAATGGGAATTATTGTGGGGTCATGAGAAAATATTCTATATTTTGATTATGGTGATGGCTATGTATATATAGATATTTGTAAAAATTCAAACATTTCTTAAAATGAATATTCTATTGTACATAAAAAATTACATATACACATGTGTATGTAAATGTGTATTACTGAAAGTTATTTAAGTGACTAAAATTAAGCATACTAGTATGTTACTAAAATATTACATAATTTTTCTCAAAAGATCATATAAAACAAAGATTAAAACATAAGCTCAATATAAATACAAAAGAAAATCTGCTATTTATACAAAAACTTTTAAAAAATTCCTTCCTAGGATGTTAGTAATTTTGAGTGCTTACTTTATAATCAATATCATAACAGATGCTGCAAAAGGAACAAAACAAAAGGAAGATATCATAAACTAGCCAGAGATTCCTAGGCTTAATTTAGTCAAGCTTCTATTATCCTGAAGTTTATTTCTGGAATATTTTATTACCATTTGTGTTTCTTCTTATCGTCTCGTCCTCCATTTAGGTTAACAAAGTCATCATTTCACTTTATTCTTATTATAACAAGAGAAGACCTTGGAGTGGTCTCCAAGAAGCAATTATACAGAGAACCAACATAGAGAATTTAGTCATCTTTCTGCTTCTAAATTTGCGAATATCTAAATTCTTACAAGTCTTTATTTTGTTTGAACAACTATGGATTCTTAAAATATGACATTTACATTTTATATAGATTATTCCTTATTTTGGATTTATCATACCACTTTTGATTTTAATATTTGATAACTAAACATTTACTATAGGAGAAATTAGTGGAGTTAAGAAAAAAATGAGAAATTAGTTATCCCTCGTCATTCTATTGCACCTAAACTAGCACATGATCTATTTTCTCTGATTGCTATAATGTTTCAAATATAAAAGCAAAAATACATAAAAAACAAGTTTTACTATTCAAAAGAAAGTATTCTTATTTTATTTTATTTTATTTTTTTTATTTCAGCATAATATGGGGGTACAGATGTTTAGGTTACGTGTGTTGCCCTTGCCCCCCCTCCCCCCCTCAGTCCGAAAGTATTCTTATTTTAAAACTGGGTATCTCAACAGTTGCAGCTCAAGATTTATTACATAAGAGAGAAACCATAATCTCGGTCATACTACCAGTCTCCTCAGTTAACAGGTTGATGTCAAATAAAAGTCAATTACCTTTATCTGCAGAAAATAAATCTTGATTCCAAGGTTAGAAACAATAGGGAAAGAAAAAATAATGAGAATATGTCTGACTAGACACAGAGTCCTAGATAAGTATTTGATAAAAGGGAGAATTCATCACCAAAAATATTTATTGATTGACTATATGTGTAAGACAGAACACAAAAGGCTTTTAAAATCAAAACGAACAACAATATCCATCATCATGTTGCATTATGTTTTATATAGTACCATATTATTTTTCAGGGCATTTTTATAGTTATGCCTAGGTTATTCTATTTTTAGTAGATTGGGGGAGAGGTAGTAATCCTAAATTTCACATAATTTATCAGACTGATAATGAAAGCAATCCTGTCTAATCATTTGTTAATTAGGCAATTTTCATTATCTTATTAAAATGTAGTTGCAATTACATTCCATCTCATTCTCCTTTTTCCTCTCTTAAAAAGTTTCCTTGTACATTTTATGTAGGTAATACTCCAATTTTGAATCTTTAGTATTAGAATTGCACAATGGATTGTCATTCACTTGTAAATGAAAAAGAAATAAAGGTAACTCATCAGGGATATCAACACAGACTTAATTTTTTAAAAAACAGAAAGTATCAGCAAGAGGTAGCACCAGTGAATAAGCAGTTATGTCCAGTAAGGACATGACAATTAATTAAATAAAATTAGTATAGACTAATGAAAACTGTCCTTTTAAATTAAGGATATTGTTCTAGTGACAAAATAGCAGGCATTTGTAGTTAATCATAACTGGGACAATGAGGTGTTCATGAACTAGGATAAAATACGTTGACGTTCTAAGACTATAACTATATATAACCCATGAACTCTGTTACTTATTCACTGAACATTGCATAACTCCAGAGACACAGAATACAGTATTCTCATTCTCTGGCCCCATCTGTAATTTGGAAATGTTATCTAATATTAACATTTGTTCCATTATTGACAAACATACAGTGCAATGATTATTTAACTGTTCTATAAATGGTATTCTGCAACTATAAAATGTTCAAAATAAACTTTGCATACAATATCTATCAAAAAGCCTCTTCCATTCCCAAATATATTAATATATTAACATTGCCAGGGGTTTGCATTTTCACTTGTGCTGTTTTTATAAAATAGCCACAGATATGTAAATAATATAAATGTAATACAGTGGGCTTAGATTCATGGTCCTTACTTAAAAACATAATATGGTCTTGCAGACATTTGATTAATACATAGGACCTAATGATTCAAGACAATTTATACTGAATTCATTCAGAGATGAAAATTTATAAACTTTGAAAACAAGTTCTAACTAGAATTTGCTTCAGTTTTGTATGATATCCTCTCTCTTTATCTTATTTAATCTGAAGTAAGAAAAACTACTTCATGTTAGGCAAAAAATAAAACAAAAAAGACACTATAGAGGAATGTGTTTATATCTTACATGTTATGAACTTTCAAATGATCTGTTCTCTCATATAAGAATATCATCTAAAATATCTGACTAAAAATACCTGAACAATTTGACTATAAAGATTTTAATGTTATTTGATATAGACCATTAAAAGGAATGATTATCACCATGGAACGTACTCTTTTATATAATATTTGAAAGAGATTGTTTTGCCAGGCAGAAAATCATTTCCCTATCAGATAAGTAGAAATGTGATAGAGAAAGCAGTAAAGTAAGATATCGAAGCTATAAAAGGCAAAATTTGAAGTAATCACAGAATAAAAGGCTGTGTATTTTTTGGTTATTTTTTTCAATTGTGAAAAAATGTGATGTAATGCTAACAATGTGCACCTTTTATGTGCCATAAAACACAAAGTACCACTTTGTAAATGATAAAATAACTATCATAAAGGTGTCTACTTCATGAATAATATATACGGAAGTCTAGCTCAAGAAGCTTTCTAACTGGAAAGCTATGCATGCTCTAGAAAATGAGTCAGATAAGAGGTTATTCTGGGCATGAGTAAGAATTCCTAAATTTACACTTTAAATTAGGCTGGAAAAAATTTACAATGTCCAGTGACAAAGTAGAAGAGAGATTCTGATGATGGGAAAAATAAAAGGAGAAGAAATCCAATAGTGATTCATCCATCCATTGAATAAATATTTATTTATTGCCCACTACCTAAGGCAAACAGCATCTTTGCCTGATAGAGGTTACATTTTAGGGCAGCAGACAAGAAACAAATACATAAGCTCACTATCAGGTATAAACTGTTAGAGAAACAAACAAAGGTCCAAGGAGAGAGATAAGCAAGGGAAGAAATTTATCATAGATAAGATATGAGATAAGATCTTATCATAGATAAGATATGGAGATAGTGTGACATTTAGACTAAATGCAAAATGTTTAAAAGGAACTACCCATGAGAAGAGTAGAAAGTAGTACTCCAGGTAAGATGAACATCAAGAGCAAAGGCTGAGGCATAAATATAATGTATTTTAAGAAGGGAAAGAAGTTTGCTAATAATATATCATATATATATATATATATAGTATTTCTTATAGAATAAATAAAGCATTCTTACTATTCAATAATAAAAAGACAAATAACCCAATTTAAAAATGGGCAAAGGATATGAATATCATTTCTCCAAGGAAGATTCCAAATGGCCAATAAGCATGTGAAAAGATGCTCAACATCAATAATCATCAGGGAAATACAAATCAAAATCACGAGATACTAGTTCATATCCATTAGGATGGCTAGATCAGATCCTAAGTGTTAACAATGATAGAGAGAAACCAGAACCTTTATACACTGCCAGTGGAAATGTAAAATGGTGCAGCTGCTTTAGCAGACTGTCTGTGACAGTTTCTCAAATGATTAAAAAGAGTTCCATATAATCCAACAGTTTCACCCCTAGGTATATAATGAAGAGAAATGAAAACATATGTTCACACAGAAACTTATGCATGAGTGTTTATAGCAGCATTATTCATAATAGACAAAAGGTGGAAAGAATCCAAATACCTACTTAGCAGACAAATGTTTAAACAGATTGTGGCATATCCATACAACGGATTATTCTTCAACCATAAAAAGGAATGAAGTAGTGATACATGCTACGATATCGATGAACCTTGAAAACATCATGCTAAATGAAAGAAGCCAGTCACAAAATACCATATACTATATGATTCCATTCTTATCAAAGTCCAGAAAGTAGATTAGCAGTTATTTAGGAATGGGTGAAGAGAAGAAGAAGAGAAGGTACCTGATTTCTTGTTCAGAGGATGAAAATGACCTAAAATTATCCGTGGTGATGGCTGCACATACCTGTGAATATACTAAAAACCACTAAATTGTACAATTTAAATGGGTGAATTATGTAGTATGTTAATTGTATCTCAATAATGCTATTACAGAAAAATGAAAAAAGACTCATATGGTTGATGTATTAAATAGAATATGTAGGATAATTACTACAGAAAGAAAAACCATGAGACGAAGGCAGATGACAGGGTAAGGTCAGAAAAATAAAAGGGAACAGAAAAGTAACTCATTTGTTTATATAGGTAGCTTACATTAGCTGTCACTCTCTACTTCTTGGAAAGCCACAGAGAGGTGAACTTTCAGGAAGGGCCACTGGAGGGATATACTGGTAAAAAGTGACAACTGAGGCCTTCCTGGGGGCATTTATAAAGTTCACTTACATCCGGAGTTACAAGTATGTTTGAGGCTTTCAAGAAGTAGCCCATTTGAATTTCTAAGATCAGAGAAAGGTGATCAGTGCTAAGTGGCCTGGCTGCCAGTGATCCTGTAAGTCCATGCTATACTTTAGCCACTCTGTTGGCCTTGTTGGTAGTATTAGAAACATATAAGAAATGACCAAAAAAAAAAAAAAAATTACTCTCCTCCTTAAAGATATCAGCCCCAACTGAGTAAATACATATCAAAATTGTTTCTTGATAACAACAGGAATTCTATAGTAGTAAAGCATATAGAGTATAGATGTAATTGAGATTGCTGATTATATACCAGCCTGAACAAACATTAAAAAATTATTTTTAAAGTAATAAAATGAATATAGGATGCTAGACAAGGAAGTAAAAAGAACAAATTTCTTATCTTATTGAGATATGTCTCTCTGATGTTTTCGATAACTAAAGTATGCTATCCAATTCCTCATGCCATTTGTAATTTTCAAAATGAAAGTTCTGGATTCCCCAACCTGCTCCCAGAAAGATGTCCTCATCCTGAACACTAAAATGGAACACAGTAGAGTGGGCTAGTCAATGAGGTTACAATAATAACTCCTGGGAGATTGAATTTTAGCTCAGAAAAAACAAAACAAAACAGATTGCTATCTTACTACTTTCCTGTTCCACATAGGGAAGAACATTATGAGTCAATCTCTAGCAGTTCACCTTAACGCTTCCTGACATGCTAACTGGCACTTGCTCTTGACTGTTGTACAACTCTTTTTCCCCTACTTTCATTGCCTCTTTTTTTATCTTAGATGTAACAATACAAGTTACTAACCCAGTATATTTTACCCTACTTACCTAAACTCTCAGGAAACAGAGAAATAATATTGTAAGTAGAAACTATTTCTACCACATAGAGGACTTTTTTGTGTGCGATGATCTATACACATGCTCGTATACACATACATGTATATATATACATATGCATACATATATGTGCATATATACATGCATGAAATATAAATTAATAGCTTTTAAAGTGCGACACATCTTAATATGGTGACCCTAAAAATGTTCACGAAGAAAAATAACCGAACCAGATGTTTCAAAATTCTTATTTATAGATAAAGATGAATCACTTAATAGCTTCTATGGATGCCAGTGAGCTAACAAGAGGCAATTTAACAGATGAGGAGATGTTAACTGTAGCAAACAGGATAAATCTAGAAGCTGAGACACAAATGAGGAGGATGTCACCATGTGCACAAACTGAAGTGATATTTTTTCTACAACAATGAAATGATATACCAAAATTTTACAGTGCAAACAATGACTAAAACAACACCTATATCAGTGAATCATCACCTCTGAATCAAAAAAGCAGAACCAAAAGTACATGACTCTTGCTGTTGAAATAACTTTTGCGTCTTAAAGTATTACTAGCTTAAGCAAAATATTTTTAGAAGTGCACAGTTAATGTTTAGTTTATTAAACTATTTAACCAGACACATTACCTTTGATTTAGCCTTATACCTGTTAGAAACACATTTGGCTCTTTTTTTTTTTTTTTTCCATTGGGTTAACACAAGCACCATCACTATACTCTGTTAGGTACAAGGGAAAGGTGCACATGCTTCTGACTTTCTCTCTCATTTTCTGCTAAGAGTGTAAGATCAGTGACACAGGTTAGCAATATCAAAATGAGATACAGTCATTATGAATTGACTAAATCTTTATAAAATCTGTTCCTGAAGCACCTCTCCTAGGCTATCCACTGCTGCCTAGAGATCATTCTCTACTCCTTAACAAGAACAGTGGTAATGTCAGGATCACTCTTATTAAGAGGAAGTATCAGGTACCACATTTTAAATTGGGAATAATGTCTTATTTAAACATTTGTGTTTGAGGGACAAACAGAAAATCAGTAAGAGTTCCTGTCCAGTATGGTGGGAAAATAAGAAATTGAATAAGACTTAAAATTGTACTACACTACCCAAAACAGAGCACGTGCCAGGAAGGATGCCACAATGTGTTGGGCCTTGTAGACTGCAGGGAAACCACTGAAGGATTTCAGTTAGAGGAGTGACATGATCCAACCCATGTTTCAACATCATCACACTAGCTGCTGTGTTGAGAACAGACTAAACAGTTAGCAGGATACTGCAATAGTAATAATTGAGAAAAAGTGGTTTTATTTTAGATATAAAGAGTCAAGAGGATTTGCTGAGAGATTAGATGTGGGGTATAAAGGAAGAGAGGAATGTTGCCTTCAGATTTATTGCCTGAAGAACTAGAAGCACAAAGATGCCATTTCTTTTCTTTTTTTTTTTTTGAGACAGAGTCTCACTCTGTTGCCTGGGCTAGAGTGAGTGCCGTGGCGTCATCCTAGCTCACAGCAACCTTAAACTCCTGGACTCAAGCGATCCTCCTGCCTCAGCCTTCCGAGTAGCTGGGACTACAGACATGCGCCACCATGCCCGGCTCATTTTTTCTATATATTTTTAGTTGTCCAATTAATTTCTTTCCAATTTTAGTAGAAACGGGGTCTTGCTCTTGCTCACGCTGGTTTCGAACTCCTGAGCTCAAACAATCCGCCCGCCTCGGTCTCCCAGAGAGCTAGGATTACAGGCGTGAGCCACTGCGCCCGGCGCCAGTTCTTAAATGAGGAAAAATGCCAAAGGAATAGATTTTGAAGGAGTATGTTAAGTTTGATATATTTACTTAAACATCCTAGCAGAGATTTCAAGTAAGCACTTAGATATATGAGACAAGAGTTCAAGGTAGAGATAGGAGTTAGAGATATTAGTCTGAGAGCCATCAGCACATTGAATATCATTTCATTCATGAGACTAGATGAGATCCTCACAACAGTAATACAGTGAGGAAAAAAGAAGACAATTGAGAACTGGTCCCTGGGCCAATCCAAGTTTAAAGGCTAAAGAGATATGAAAGATCCAACAAAGGAGACAAAGAAGAATTCAACAGAAATGCAGAAGGAAAATCAAATAGCTATATTTTCTGGGAGCCAACTAAAGAAATTGTTTAAAAAATGAGGACAGGTTCAACTATGTCAAGTGATGCTGCTGTGTCTAGAAGGATGATAATTGAGATCTGAACAGTGGATTTAATGCCAGCAGAATGTTAGAATAAAAGCCTGCTTAGCTTGCAAGCAGGTTCAAGAGAGAACAGAGAGTAACTTGAGGACCCAGTATATATAACTCCTTCAAGGAATTCTACAATAAAAGGAAGGACAGAAATGGGATTCCAGTGAGGGGAAAGTGGATTCGAGAGAAGGTATTTTAAATATGGGAGAACAAACAGCATGCTTGTTGGCTTACAAAAAAAGATCAAATAGAGATCTTCCCCATAAAAAAATAAAGAAGGAGGTTAGCCTTAAAAAAAAAGAGGGGACTCCTGTCATTTTTGACAACATAGCAGTATTGGAAGACAGTATGTTAAGTAAAATAAGCCAGGCACAGAAAACAAATACTGCATGATTTCATTTATATGGAATCTGAAAAATTTAAACTCATAGAAATACAATATAGAATGGTAGTTACCAGCGATGGGTATTAGGGGAGATGTTGGTCAAACGATTTAAAATTTCAGTTAGATAGGAGGCATAAGTTTAATAGATCTTTTGTATAACATGGTGACTATGTTAATAATAATATACTGTATATTTGGAAATCGCTGAGAGTAATTTTAAATGTTCTTACCACAAAAATAAATATGCGTATGATAGGAGATAATACATATGTTAATTAGTTCCATATAGCCATTTCACAATGTATACATATTTCCAAACATGTCGTCCACAATAAATATATACAATTCTTATTTGTCACTTAAAAAATAACTTTTAAAAGCTGCAGTGGTAAAAATTAGGTTCACCTAAGAGATTAGCGATGACAATATAGAAGTCTCTCGTCAAGGAGATCTAGCTGGATAGGGTTTAAGAACAACCATAAGAAGTCTAAATGGTCTGTACAGAGTTGGGTGAAAGTGGTATCAAATGATTATATGCCCCAGTAAAGCTAAAGAATAGATGCATATTTAGGAGTAGTAGAATAGACAAGTGTGGAGGCTATAGCTGGAGAGAGAAAATATAAAGTTTAAAGCCTTGAAAGTAAAACAAAGCTGGGTAGCAAGATCCAAAGTGAGGCCAGGCTATTTGAAAATTGATATGAAGGATGAATGAATTCTATTAGGCAATGCTGTGGACACTAAAGGTCACCTGCATTAGGCTTCTCCAGAGAAGTAGAACCAATAGTATGTATGTGTATAAATAAAAATAAATTGAGAGAGAGAGAGAGGACATTTATTATAAGGAAGTGGATCATGTGATTACAGAAGCTGGCAAGTCCAAAATCTATAGTATAGGCAGGAAGGCTGGGGATCCAAATTTAAAAAAAAGAAAGAAAGAAAGAAAAGAAAAAGGGAGAACTGCTAGAAACAGTATCTTTGAGAAGAAACAGCATGGTATACAGTACACAATGGAAAAATTGGCTTTTGCAAGTAGCAATGGCAGTTCATTCACAGTGTAACAGAGGAAAAGGTCTGAAAAGAGCAATGAAATGTTTCACAAGTTGTCTCTTTAAAACTCCCCCCATCTTTTTTGGGAATTAAAACCTGCATTTCTTCCCCAAGGCCAGTAATCAAAGAGGTAGAAAACTATTGTTTGCTGTTTGTTCTCTAGTATTTTAAATCACAGGAGATGGCTCAACAAAATTGTCCAAGGGTCACAAGATGTCATCACAGGAGATAACATTGACCGGAACCACCAACCATAGTTAAACAACAGTAGCCTGAAGCCACAACATTGACACTGGTCAAGTAGACCCAAGCCCAACTGCTAAAAACCCCTCTTTTAAAAAGCCCTGTTTTTCTGCTTAAAGGCAGGATGGTGGTCTTTGAGATGATAGTCAACTGCTCTACTCATTGGTTGGCAAATTGATAAACTTCCCTTTCCCTTTCTTCAAACCCTTTGTCCTTGTTCTTCATTCTCACTGATTTGGTCTTGGGGACAACTACTGAACTTTATTTAGGTAGCAACAGTAATAAAAAACCTAAAGTGGCACAGATACCATTAAGTCAGATAATATGCATCAGGAGCACATGGGTGTTCTTTACAGACTATTTTTATATAATCAGTAAAATAGGAAACATAGCTATTGATATATAAAGGAAAGATGGGGAAGGAGAAGAGGGTTTGAGGAGAGAGAAGTTTTGAAAATAGTTATCTAGGAGACTAGGAAAGTAAGTAGATCTGGGGACACAACATATGACTGCCTGGCAGCATTACATGCCCACCAGAGATCAGAAATCTGTAGTTATCTTCTGGGCTAGACAGAGAAGGTATTATTATCATTTCTAAATAATTTGTAAGGGTAGAGCAGGACATAAAAGTATACTCCTCTGAGCACTGATTCCTAGGAACTGACGATATATTTTCTTCTTAAGGTAGTGTTCATTAAATCTTATTTTTTGATTTCTGTCTGCCTGTTTCAATTTACCAAATTATTTTGAAGAAACAAATTATCAAAGGTGGTAATCACATAATAAAACTGATAATGAATCTGTTATTCAAAAAGCTAATAAAGACATATTTATTTTCAAGTGAAGCTTAGCAAAGTTAATAACGCTACATCATCACAAGAAAGAGAGACCAGAAAAAGGGTTGAATCACAGTGAGAAAATGAACAAAATTTACCAAGTTTTATGTATTATCTTATAATCAATGTCTATTGAAGCACCTGATAATCAGCACTCAAAAACATGTGTTAAGTAAATGAATGAATTGGTGAATAAATGATGAAATCTAAAACAATAAGGACATGATATAAACATCCTGATAAAAAGACTGAACGTAGGATAGGAAACCATGAGGTTAAAAGCTTGAGACTGATTTAGATTCATTAAAAGATGTGACTCAGTAGGAAGAGAGTCCAAAATGGTACTATCTCAAGAGTCTTTTCTTGAAAAATATTTACTATCACCTCCATGTCTCTGAAAGCTATAAATTAAGTCATGCAAGAGAGAAACACAAAGGGAAAATTTTTAAAGTGCATTAAATGAATGTGGAATGAATCCTATACGTATTATTTCTTTCCAATGCAAGTTTGATGGTATTATAAAGGAGAACACGTTGATATAAGAATTAACTTTTCAAATTAATGAATAGTTTGATCATGTAGCTTTGTCTTCCATCTTAATGATAAAGTCTAAACACCTGAGTGTGAGCACCTGGTCTTATGGCTGGACTTGGCTTACATGTTTAGTTTTACCTCCTGTCATTCCTGCTCTCACATTCAAATCTCAGACATCCTTCAACTACTCACAGTTCTCTAAATAAGACGTGCTTCTTCCAGCCCCTCTGCTGTTTCCTCTTCAATTACCCAGAAAATACATACTTAAACTTCATACCTCCTTTTACACATAATTTTACTGTCCTGTTTATGTACTATCTTAACAAGCTATACATTTGTCAATTTTGCTATCACAGTGTACCACTATACAACTATATAATTACTTGAGTATGTTCTCTAAACAATCATGAATCTACAAAGGTGGGTATCATAATTTTCACTATATTTCAAGTCTTGAATACATAGGACTTGTATAGGACATACAGCAGTTACTCAAACATATTACTTTGTTAAATAAATAAAATTTCTATATACCTAGAATTAATCCAATAAATCAAAAATCATTACTTCTTTTTTCTAACCAAACAACTGTTGCTATCAGATTTGTCACACCTTAGCCACAAGAAAAATTTGGCCTCATACAAATATAGCCATGCATCATTTAACAATGGGGATACATCCTGAGAAATGTATCATTAGATGATTTTGTCATTATGTGAACATCATAGGGTATACTTACACAAACCTAGATGGTATACGCTATCCACACTTAGCCTATTCCTCCTAGGCTACAAACCTATATAGCATATTACTGTACTGACTATTGTAGGTAAGTATAGCCCAATGGCAAATATTTGTGTATTTAAACATATCTAAACACAGAACATGTATAAATAAAAAGACAGTATTATGATCTTATAGGACCACCATTGTATATGTGGTCCATCGTTAACCAAAATATCATTATGTGGCACGTGACCATACAGATTTAGCAAGAAACATGAGAAAAACAAAAAATTACAAATAAATAGGCATAAATGCACTTACAGATACAAGGTGAACAAAAATCAATATTCATCTCCTTTATTTTTTTTCAAATGATAACAAAAGCATTAAAAATAACATGGCATTTGATGGTAAACATTTTACCTTGTTTTGTATCACCATTTCTTGTAACTTCTGAATGATAGCAGTTTGGCAAGGGATATGATGAAAACATTGGCCAAGGATATGGATTCTCACCCTAAAAATGAAGCAAGACAGGTTACTTTAGGAAGTAGTTTAAAATAATATTAAATTTTAAAGCTATCCAAAATATGATTAATTGAAATTGGCTTTTTTGCTCATGAATTCTAGAGTTGTTGCCCAGCTAACCAAAAGCTCTTTGATACTACACTTTACTATTCCAACACATAATAATAAAAACAAAATATAACACAAACGACATTAAATAAGCACTGAAGACATATGGTAACTTGTCCTAGTGACTAGAACTGATGATGATGGCTTTACTACTTTTTTTCATGAAAGGAAAATTGTAATCATCAAAAGAAATCTGTACTTTTCCCCGCAAACTTTTTCTTGTGCTGTCTATCATTTCTATCTTTCCTAGAGTGACAGTCAAAGCAAGAATGTTCTTAATAACGACAAAACCAAAGAAAACCTCCATGAGAAACTCATATTATGTATAATGATGGAAGGAGAGGTAACCAATATTGCCAATGAAATGCAAAAAATAACATAGTCATCTAATAATAAAAGGTAAGTATCATGAAAGAGAAAGACATTGAAAGTAAAATATTCAAAGACACATAGGGAGAATGACAACTTTTTAATAAATAATACCCTACTCCACTACACAAACAGGTACTCATGATCCCTTGCCTTTAAGAATACTATTTTAGTTTGAAAGCATTTACTTGCATTCTAAATTTTCCTAAGGAACAAAAGTTCAACTCTGCGATGTAGCCATTTGAGAGATGATACTGTTTTGTGTCGCTTCAGTTGGCTACCTTCCTTCAAAATATGTCAGGAAAACATTCTCCCCTCCTCTTTACCCCACTCACCTTCTCTAGTATCCTTGGAGGCAAAATCCGTTCCAATGGCCCACCAATAAGATTCATTCTAACAAGAACATGATTTCTCTCTACAGATAAGCCATCAATTATAAAGCCCCTGCAAGAAATAAATTCATCAATTTTGATATCTCTGTAATTGAATATGATTTAATTTTTAAATCAAGTCATTAGACTGTAAAGAAAAAAAGTCAGAAAAGTCTGGAAAACATTATTTATCAGTGTAGCTCTTAAAATACAAGGGCTAAGTTCATGTTTATCTTATAAATAACTCTCTTTGCTAGAGAGTAAACAACTGATGGAGATATAAGGAAATTAATAAAAGAATACTTCATTGATAAATGTTAATGGCATTTAAAGTAATGGGATTAGGGTAAGCATTATTTCTAAAGTGATTTTAACAATCACATTTTAAGTCAAGGTTCTCTTATGTTTTAGACCCAGTGCGTTAAATTCAAAATCTAAATGTTGCTTATGAGCAGCCTCCACAATTTCTGTAGCTGTTGTTAATCCTTTCCTTCTATATCAAACCTAGAGTAGTAATATACTCTATAAATTTTCCAAGACCTGGGTAGGATGGAGACATCTTTTTTTTTACTTACATAAATAAAAGCAATGCAAAGCTATTGAACATATATTTGATAATTGTCAGCCAAATTGAGGTAACAGCAAATGTAATTTACTAATAAAAATTATCAGGACATTACCATAGCCCAATTTTGTAAATAATCAAAATTTATGACTATGAACTAACATAATTAAAAGAATAAGGAGTACATCCACAGCCACATAAAATCAAGCATTTTGTTTAATGGGTCATATTACACAAGTAGTCTGAATTTAAAGGTGATTCAATTTCATGCAACCACTAATAATGTTAGGGCTTAACCAAAAGAAAAAAAAAAAAACACAAATTTTGAAAGTGTACTCCACAAGCCCTCTCCAAAAACATCTATCATAATCTTTCTGTGACATTTATGCTTTAATTGCTTTTTACTTTGTTGTTATTTACATCTATTGAATTCAGAGTAGAAAAACATTAAACTATATAGAAAATTAGTGTCTTAAAGCATCTGTAAAGAAAACTTATTACTATGTTTTAATAATCCGTTTTTTACCTGTGGTTCTCAGAAGTCTCTACGATATTTTCTTCTTGAGCATTTAGCAGCATTTCAGATACTTGATACTGAGCCTCTAACAGAAGAAGAGTGTCCAGATCACAGCATACCACATTTAATAACCTATACAAAAATGAAAAGTAAAAGTATATTTTGTAAAGTATGTCCTAACAGCATAGATACATCCTTGACATCACAAAGTAATACCTATACATGGAAATACAAATCTTATAGGAAAGGTCATGTAATCATTTCAGACATATTTTTAATCATTTTGAAAAGTAATCTCCTTTTCAAAAGTTGTTGTTGCTGAATGTTTTTTAAAGACCATGGGTAATTTCTAATCTAGATTTTAAAAAATTTATCTATATAAATAGTAAATTTTCTTCTCAACCGCTACTTAATTTAGAAATTCACAGAACATTAGCGAATCCATAAAAACTGCAAGTTGCCATAACTGTTCATTCAGCAATGACAGAAGGAATGATCGAATCATCATTTTGTTATTAATGTAGAAAATGTTCACTAAATAAAACATCGACGGCTAACTTTATAATTGTAGATCAAGCTGAGAACACCTAACCACACTGTTCTATCTTATTATTATTAAAAGAGATTAGTAGAAATCATGCATCTCCTATTGTGATGCAAGAGGAAACACACCACTCTATCTATGAAGTATTCTTGCCAAGGAAATTGAACTTGAACCTAATCAATCCTAGAAATCTCATTATCAGTTTATAGGAAACACAAGGATTAGAGAAATATATTAAAAGGCAACACAAAAAACAAATAGTCCACCAAATCCAGAGTTGAGAGAATCCTACACATTATTCAAATGTATATTATTTTTTCCAGAAAAAAAAACAGCATGAAAAACAGACAGAAAAGGAACACTGTTATAAGTTAAAAAATTCAAGCAAATGTGAAGATTTTGATATTTATTCAAACAGACCGAAAAAGTGTATTTTGAGTCACACAGGAAAATATAAGATAGGTACTAGATGAAATCAGAAAAATATTGTTAATTTTGTTAGATGTAATAATGGCAGGGTGGTAAATGGTTTGCGGTTTTTGTTTTTTTGTTTTTTTTAATGTGTCCTTAACAATATTTTTCTGATTCCAATGTTTAATTTCCAATTAAACATTCACTGATTTATCTTAGCAATATAGTGAAACATGAGCACAATGGCTTACATAGAAGGTTATTTATTGCAAAGTGGCCATACAGCAATCAATCAATATCCATCCATAGTAAAAAGTTTAAATGTTTGGG